>CM062389.1:26296244-26557962 GCA_031304145.1 Cardiospermum halicacabum
AATTTTTCTTTTGCTAGGCCTATAGACAAAGAATCATCAAATGAGACTGGAAAATTTTTTATGAAAAACAGAACATGCACCTGTAATGTAACATAGAAATATTTAGTCTGCACAGTAGGACAATAAGGTTGAGAAGTTGCTCACCATAGAGATTCATTGATAACTCTTTGGAAATAAACCCAAGTTTCAGGTTTCGGTCATTGTAAGAAGATAGAAACCATGGATTTATTAGTTTTATCCTATCCAGATCAGTAAGGAGATTGAGTGACTTAGTAAGTTAGGTACTATCGACACGTTGTGAGCTATGTCTAAGTTTAACCACAAATGGAAAACCTTGTAGCTAACTTGGGATTGCACATAGATAATTGATGCCTAGTGATTCGTCACAATTTAGGAATGGAAACACGGCAGCTGTGTATACTAGTACACTGCATAAGCAGCATTGATGGACCATGCAAAATTTATATAGCTCTGTAGACACATATCCCAGCAAAAAGACTGTAAGCAAAAGTAGATGAATTAGCAGGTGATGATAAAAAGTAGTTGAATTTGCACACATGTCTGTCAAAGACTTGAACTGTTGTTGTTCCTTAATTTTTTATCTTCAAGAGGAGACTTTAGAGGATTGAAATTTCTTCCAGAAAAGAATAAATTTTACAACTTGATAGTACCTCAAATATCCGATGAATATAAGAACAGTTTAATTTAATCTGCAACTTGATAGACTACAGTTTTTTTTTTTTACTTTAGACTACACTTTTTGATTGTTGCTATAGACTAAAAATGTTGTAGTGATAGTCATACCTTATTGGTGCGAGTACAATTTCTTTGGGATCTAAAAACAAATGTGTATAACATATTCAACTATAGTTGTAGAATTTGTTGCATTGTCATTTGTCTCCAACAAACAAAATGCTTGAGAAATTTGCTTTACAAGGGACCTGAACTCATGTCGTTTGTTTTTATTAATTCTGATAACAAGGTTTAGTTAGTAAGAGCATATAAATATGTAGAATGATATATTTAGGCAAAATAGTTACGACATGGTAATCAACTTACTAGAGATGGTATGTATACACTCTTTAAAAAATTTAGCATATTATTTTCCAAAAAGATTAATCATAGACATGATATTACGGATATCACGAGGGATGGGACTGCAGCCCCATAATGAATTATTACTAGGGGTGAAGCTTTGACTTAGCACTTGATACAACATCTAGTCTCGGGTTAAATGAAATATGACATTTTTAGTGATTAGAAGCTCAAAATATTTTACCATACTAAAAGTTAGCGCTTTATCTGCAACTTGTTGAATAGGTTGAATAGATAGTGGTTTCAAGAGTTTAATAAACGTCTACCTATATGGAATGCAAAGTGGTATCGTTTCAAGAATTTATGGTTTAACTTCTATGCATTCACTAACAAATAAAACACATGGCCAATAAAAAAGTTAAATATTATATATATATATATATATATATATATATATATATAAAATGCGAACCATATATAAGATATATCCTATTAATTGGAAGGTTCAATTATTTTTACAAACATTAATAGAAATTATATTCTATAAAGAAAGGTTTAATCACAAGACACATCTATTATAAATGTGTTCCTAGTTCTTGTATGCTTATACACTATATATGGTTAGAGGTAATTTCAAAATAGATCGGTAATTATGAAATAATGTGATATTTTTTTATAATGAACCATCACATTATTTCACAGCAAAGAATGTAACTAATGACTTTTTAAAAGTCATATAACTTTACAGAAATAATATGAATAATAAAAACATGTTTCACAAGTTACCGTGACTTATTATACTTATTATCACATAATACTTAGTACTGACCGGACATAATACTGACTTATTATCATATAATACTAATAGAAATAACTTGTTGCCACATTTATTCTTGATATTTCACATAAGGCCAATTGTTCTTACTTATTATCATATAATACTAATAGAAATAACTTGCTCCAAATTTTATTCTTGATATGTAATATTATTATTATATTTTATATTAAGAGTTTACCCTATCATATAAAAGGCAAATAAAATTCTTTGAGAAGTATTTCAAAATTCATAATTTATAATAAATTCGGAATGATACTATTATCAAATATAATTATAATATAATAAATATATACTAATAAATAAATAAAATCAATTTTTTTTATTTATGTAAATGGATAAATTTATGAAGTCATAATTACAAATTGAACAAATTACATGACAATAGTGATTTACACATTCGAACTAATTTACACTTGAGCGAGACATGTATTTTAGTTATAAAATCAGCTGCACTACTATTTAAAATATTAATTTAGATAATTACATAAACTCATAATTGTCAGGCTCAAGAACCAAGTTACAACGTAGATATTTTTGAGAATGAAATGGGATTCTACTCGCACTGGATTGCACCTCTCATTCCAAATCGTCCTGATTTAGAACATCTATCAATGCATGGTTTTAAACCATTTTTGGTCATGCTTCATACACGTGGACCTTAAGAAAAATAAATAAATAGATAAAGAAGAAAAAGGAAATGAGATTGAACCAAAGTTGAACGCGTGTCAACTGTTTAGAGCCGCCACTCCAAAGAACATAGTATATACCAACCACATTTTTGTGATATTTTACAGCAAATAAGATTCAAATTAAAAGTCTGTGGTTGTGCTTCTCAGAATTCGAACCGAAACTTAACCTGATCCCTTTGATTCAGACTTTTGCTATCAGTGTTATGTGAAGCGTCAGCGCTGACGTATCGGGTGAGCTTGTCTTTTTAAAGTCGTAGGAACATACAAGAAACTTGTCTCAATGCGACAAAAACTTGAGACAAGTATGAACTGCGGGCTACTTGCATTGCAAGTCAAGTAAAGAAATGTATTTCCCTACTTGGGCGTTAAAACACAACTACTTATCCTAGGAATCACCTCTGATGGATATATCCATCTATAAATATACACAGTATAAGAAACGGTGAGTAACATAACACGAACCAATTAATGAGCATGAAGGTCACAGAGCCAACAATCGCCTCTGCGTTGGCTACGGTTCTGATAACATGGATGTTGGTTAAGTTTCTGAATTGGGTGTGGTTTCGGCCCAGGAGGTTGGAAAAGTTGTTGAGAGCTGAAGGTTTTTCAGGTAATTCCTACAGGTTTCTGCATGGAGACACTCAAGAGAGTGCTATGATGTTGAAACAGGCACACACTATGCCAGTCAATCAACCTCATGAATACATACACAGAGTTATGCCTTTTGAGACTCATATCCTCCACAAATATGGTAAGCTCCCAGATTCTGGTCTTACACAGATTCAGTGATTTGAGTTTGGTTATATTAAAGCAAAATCAATACTATGCAGGGAAGAAGTCTTTCATGTGGAATGGTCCAACACCAAGCATAAACATCACTGACCTGAAATTGATAAAGGAAGTGTTTAACAAGCATGAAATGTTTCACAAACCTAAAAGCAACCCACTTATAAGTTTGTTCATCCAGGGGATGGCCATGTATGAGGGTGAAAAGTGGTTTAAAGCGAGAAAGATAGCCAACCCTGCTTTCCATCTTCTTAAATTGAAGGTAATTACTTCCCAACCCAATTCTACACATCTTCTTCAGATAAAACCAAACCATGATTGAAAAAACTATTTAATTGCTGTACAGGATATGTTTCCAAAAATACACAAGAGCTGTAATGATATGATAACCAAGTGGAAGGTTATGGCTTCAAACGAAAAATCTATAGATGTATGGCCTCATATACAAACAATGGCTGCGGATGTAATTTCCAGGACAGCATTTGGCAGTAGCTATGAAGATGGAAGAAAAATATTCGAACTTATAAGAATACAAGGGGGGCTTTTCTTTGAGGCTTCTCAATCTGTTTACATTCCAGGACAGAGGTATAATCACTGCATTTCATTTCACTGCTTGCTTGATGGTATTTGATGACATTACTCACTTTTTTGAACAAATGTAGGTTTCTGCCCACTAAACTAAACAGAAGAATGAAAAGCAATTTCTGGGAAATGCGAGATTTGATCAAAGGGATAATGAATAAAAGAGAAGAGGCATTGAGACATGGAAAAGCAAGTAATGATGATTTACTAGGAGCATTGATGGAATCAAATAACATAGAGATTCGAAACAAGGAAAAAGGAATGAGTGTAGATGAAGTCATTGAAGAGTGTAAGCTATTTTACCTTGCTGGACAGGAAACCACTGCAGCTTTGCTTGTATGGACTCTAGTTTTGCTGTGCATGTATCCACATTGGCAACAACTAGCTAGACAAGAAGTGCTCCAAGTCTTTAAGAAAGACCAACCAAAGTTTGATGATCTAAATCAGCTTAAAGTGGTAAGTTTATAATAAATCAATGTTCCCTCTCATTCTAACTTATTTCATACTAAACTCTTGATAAATCAACATTGCAGATAAACATGATTCTCAATGAAACACTGAGACTTTATTCACCTGTTGCATCACTTAGCCGATTGAATACCGTTGACACAAAGCTAGGAGATATAAGTATACCAGCAGGAGTAATGGTTCAATTACCAATACATGTGTTACATAATGAGAAAGAATATTGGGGAGATGATGCAAAGGAGTTCAATCCTGGTAGATTTTCTGAGGGAATTTCAAAAGCAGCAAAGACTGATGAAGTCCCCTTCTTTCCATTTGGTTGGGGTCCTCGGATCTGCCTTGGACAGAACTTTGCTCTGATGGAAGCAAAGTTGGCTCTCGCATTGATTTTGCAGAATTTCAAATTGGAGCTTTCTTCAACTTATGTTCATGCTCCTGGCCGTGGAATAACTATACAACCACAATTTGGAGCTCACTTAATTTTACATGCAATTTAGTATGTTTATATATATAAAGCCCATATAGAATGTTTAATAAAACTATATCATTCAAGTTAGAGTGATTTCACCAGGAAGTTTGATCATTTATAAATTACATGTATTGTGTTCTTGACTGTTTTTGTCTGTTCTCAATTACATGAGAATTATGTCTTCCACGAAGGTCCTCTCAATAGACAGCATCCTTCCTAAGCCTTTTTTGTTAAAATTAATAAAAGCTAATTTAAAAAAATTGTATTCATAATCACTAAACATCCTGATGTTTAAGATCAGATTGAAAATAACAACAGTGAAATCTAAAAAGTAAATGTAGGACAGACAGCACGAACGAATTGAAACAAGAAAAGAGACAAAACATAAGATGCAAAAGCATCAAGTGTTGAAGCTGTCCATGTATGTAGGCCGGGTGAAATTGAGTTTCTGTAATGGAAACAAGAACTCATTTGGATCGGCCATCAACATAACATTACAAATCTGAGTAATGAATGTATAAGTCCTTTCTTCTTCTTCGTCATCGTAGAAAACGAGATTCAGAGAAAGAAATTACAAATGATGTATTGATTTATGCCCGCAATGGAACCGGAACGGCATTTCATTTGATGCTCGCTCGGTTCTCTCAAAGGCAATAAGAAAAAAAAACCTAGTCTATGTTCTTGTATTTGTAGTTGTCTTCCACAGTGAAATCTCTATATTGTTCCTTCTCATACGTTGACCTTACCTAACTGTACCTACGGTACTGTTCTTTCTTTGTTTGTTTTTTTTTTTTTTTTAAAAATTAAGTGTTAATTACAAAAAAAAAAAGTCATAATTCACTAACATACCAATTATATTTATAAAAGTTTTACCTTTAAAACAAGTGTATTTATAAAAGTTTTATATATTATATTTAAAAATGATTTCTTTTTTAATTTTATATTTTTTAAATAAAAAATTATTTGTAATATATTACTAATCTATTAATAGTCTTATCGAACATTTTTTATTTGATAATCAATTTAAAATTATAATTTTTTCTTTGATAATCAAGTTAAAATAAGTTATTAGTGATTGCTTGTTAATTTATAATTTTGTCTTTTTATCAAATTTTTTAATATTTGATAGTTTAGTAGTTTTATTTAATTTTTAATTTATAGTATTTAAATTAAATAATTATAATCCATATAAATTTTTATATTTTTAATATTTTAATAATTATGGAATTAAATAAAATAAATAATAATAATCAATTATCCTATATATAAATTGTTGTTAAATTTATTAATGAATTTTATTATTATTATTATTATTATTATTATTATTATTATTATTATTATTATTATTATTATTATTATTTGCCAAACAATAGTTCAATGTTAATTCCCCATTAGCACTGATCTACACGTGTGTAGGGCTGCAAATGGGCCGAACCGACTTGCGAACGGTTTGAACTCGACTCGTTTAAAATTTGCTTTGAACCGAATTGAAACAAGTTTCTGACGAGCTGAGCTACGAATCTCAAAATTAAAAGCTCGGGAGCTAGGCGAGCCTATACAAGTCTCCTATATTATATATTTATATATATATATATATATTTTTTTAATAAATTATATTAAAATATTATATAAAATTAATAATTATTTTATATATTTTAACGAGTCAAATCCGATCCGAGCTTTCAAATCGAGCCCGAGCTTGAGCTTGTACGCGAGCCTGAACCTGAACTCGGATGTCAAAAACTTGACGAGCCTCGAGCCGAGCCCGAGTCCGAGCTATTGCTAAACGAGCTCGAATACACCCCTACATGTGTGGTTAGAATCGAGATCCACTTTGAAAGACTTGATTGAACCGTTCCGTTTTTTAAGAGTTCCACATTTTTACCCTTTTTTGTCTAAAAAAATAATTAAAATGTTAGAAAAGGATTCCATATCATGCTTTTACAATATCCCAATGCAACCAATGCTTAAAATAATTAAAATTCAATAACGGTATTAAGATCTAACTCAACCACTATTTTAACGAGGACAAGTTTATGAATACAAATTACAAAAGAAATAATTGGATCAAAATTCAATATTACAATCAAGGGGATTTTTTTTTAGAGAAAAATACTTCTCATTACCTCGAAGGAAAATAGTTCCACAGACAAGATGGAATATAATCCCAAATAACATGACGAGCATGACGATAGGATGCTCTAACTAGTGTGTGAGCTCTTATATTAGCTTGCCTATTAATCTAACGGACTTCAATATCAGGACGAAGTCCGAGTAAATAGAGACAGTCCGAAATTACCAAACCAAAAAATGAAAAATCTAAAACCGAAGAATGCTAACCAAAAATAACTAATTGTGAATCCACATAAAAGCAACCAGGATGGTGGAAATTGTGCATAGCGTGAAGAAGAGCATTTCTCAGCGCTACCATCTCGACTATTTGGGGATCCGGGTTGCCTTCATAATATCCTAAAAGTGCTTGTAAAAACATTCCTTCCTCATCTTTAAAGAGTATTCCGTAACCTGAAATTTTTGAGTCCATAATATAGCACCATCCACATGTCCATGCCAAAAATTATCAGCAGATCTTCCATTGTTATTAACCTGTCGCATGCTTTGAGTGATAGGAACTAGTTCTAAAGTAGTAGAGTTATGAGATCCACGTCCTTGAGTTTGTACATAAAATTTAAAGTGCATCTTGTGTTGCACCAATGGAACTCGTGCTTGGTTTATTGCCTCATGTGCTACTTGAAATTCATTCAAACTTTGCATGGTCAGAGTTAAAGTAGTGCCAGGAGAGATGATTTTATGTTCCCACATCAACTTATTCCTTATAGACCAAATGTCATAGACAAGATGTGCAAATTTAGCCTTCTTTTGTTCATCATTGCTTTGAATTACCTGTAAGAAAAAATCTTTAAAAATAATGTTATTATTAGGTACAATATACCCACCTAAACTCCAAACTTCTCTAGCACTCTTGCAACTAAGAACAGCATAATCAATATTTTCAATCTCCCTACAAAAAGGACACAACTCACTTATATTCACTCCCCTTTTTCTAATTCTCTCCCTGGTTGGTAAAACCATTTTAAGAATTCTCCAAAGTAAATTTTTAACTTTAGGTTGTACTTGAATACTCCACAGCCTCTTCCACCAAGGTTCTACTACTCCCTCCCCTCTATCCCAAATTTCACAAGCTACTCGATACCCCATTTTGACATTATAAACTCTTTTTTTTTTTATCAAAGTGCAAAATTCTCACATCCTCCCTATTCCTAATACTCAGCGGAATATCAAGAATATGTTGACCCTCAACCACACTAAAAAGATTCACAATTTTTGCTACATCCCATTTAATTTCTCCCTCCATAAAAAGATCTTTCACTACAAGAAAATGTTAAAATAGCTACGAAATTTAGCTATGGATTTTTTTGCGCAATGTAGCAACGATATTGCTATGGACTTGCTACGGAATTGATTGAAATTCTAATTAAAATGTTAACATAACAAGTTTGTAGCAATGCTAGATACGAAATTTTGATACGTAGCAATTTTTTTATGCCACAATGGCAGGAAATATAGCTACGGATATTCTATAGCAATGTTGTAGCAACACTAGCTACGGAATGTAATATGTAGTAATTTTTTTGGCGCACAACGGAGAGAAATGTAGCTACGAATTTTCAGTAGCAATCCCGTAGCTACCGATATTCCGTAGCAATGTTGTAGCTATTGATATTCTGTAGTAATTCTATAGCTACGGATATTCCATAGCAATGCGTAGCTACGGATATTTCGTAGCAGTGTTGTAGCAAAGCTAACTACAAAATTTAGGTACGTAACGACTATTTTGGCGCCACATGGCGAGAAATCGAGCTACAGAAAATTCGTAGCAATACTGTAGCAACACTAGCTACAAGTGCAATATGTAATTATTTTGGTCCACAATGGCACAGAACATAGCTATGGATACTCCGTAGCAATGTTATAGTAATGCTAACTATAGATATTCCGTGGTAATGTTATAGTAGTTATTTCAATGAGGCAATTACGTTATTAGCTACGAAGTTTTTTTTTTCTTTGCTAAAAATTTTATAAAATAAAAGAAATTTAGTTTTTCTTAATTACTTAATATATATCTATAAAATTTGTATTTATTGCTATGAATTTAGTTAATTTTTTTTTCAACATTCGTAAAATTCAACATACCTTTTAACTTTATATTCATATATGTTATACTAATTTACTTTTAACATTTTTCTTTAAAGTATTTTATATATCAAAATTTAATTTCTTTAATATTTATAATTTATTTTTATTAAAAAAATATATTATTTAACTATTGATAAATTAAAAATTCATTCTCATACTAAACGAGCCAATGACTCAGTTGTTACTTAGTATGTTTCCCCATTTCTTATATCCCAAGAGGTTGTGAGTTCGAGTCTCGCAGAAGGTGAAATGATATCTAGGTGTGTGTAGGGCTTGAGGCCTTTACCATGGGTGCCCCACGGGCTCACGCCAATGTGACTGGACCGTAAGGTTGGCGTGGGACCCATGGCAGGGGTGAGGCATCAAAGATGTTACATTTTGTAACAAGTAACATTAGTTATAGACTTGTGGTCGTAGCTATTCCGTAGTTGCTTTGCTATGTACCATTAGCTACGGAAAATTTAGTGACGGACATGTAGCTACGGAATATGCTTGCTACAGATTTTTTAAGAAAAAGCCTAAAAAGTTATTGTTACGGAATATGTGTAGCTAATCCGTAACTCCTTTGCTACGGAAATAATTTTCCGTAGCTATTACGTTAGCTACGAAATCATTTTTGTGGTAAATCCGTGGCAATGGTCGAAATAGCTACGCAATAGCTACGAAATCGACTGTAGCTATTCCAACAATTTTTTTTAGTGTTTAACTCTTAGGTTCTCATCAATAAAACTCTCTCAAGCCTCCACCATAAAAGGAAATTGTTTAGGTAACCAAGGATCCTTCACAACCAAGATACTCTCTCCATTGCCAACTCGCCATCGAACCCCATGCTTCAAGATCTTACTAGCCGACCAAATTCCTTTCCACACAAAACCAGGATTACGACTCAGAGATGCATCAAGAAAATCTTTATCCCAAAAATACTTTGGCTTGAACACTTTGTGTAAAAGAGTGTGCGTATTATTCATTAGTCGCTCTTGTTTATTCAACATAGCTAAATTTTTTAAACAACGAATATCCTTGAAGCCCATACCTCCTCTATCCTTGCTACCACACATTCTTTCCCAAGAGAGCCAATGTATTCCCCTACCCCTGTCATGCTTGCCTTTCCACCAAAATTTATTCAACATTCTGTGGATTTCATCACATAAAGAAACTGGAAGTTCAAAAATACTCATACAGTACTATGGGATAGCTTGAAGAACCGACTTAATCAGAATCTCCCTCCCTACTCTAGATAAGAACCGATTCGACCAACTGTTCATTTTCTTCCAAATCCTGTCTTTTAAAAAACTAAAGACCTATTTCTTATTGCTACCAATAATTGTGGGCAACCCCAAATACAAGTTGTCATTACTTGCAGCGGTAACCCCCAAAATATTTTCAATTTGATTACGGGTTTCTCTATCACTATTAGGACTGAATACAATTCTAGATTTTCTGATAATTTACACTCTGTCCCGAAGCTTTTTCATATTACTGCAATATCTTTCTCACCTTAACTGCTTCAGAACTCACTGCTTTAAAGAAGAACAATGAGTCATCAGCAAATAAAAGATGCGATATTCGACGGCAACTTCTCTTAACTTTTCCCTATATATCCACCCTCTCCTCTTTGCTTCCCCAAATAGTGTAAACAATCCTTCTGCACATATTAAGAATAAATATTGAGATATTGGATCTTGTTGCCTCAAGCCTCTACCAGCAACAATACGCAATGGAAAATAATAATTAAGAATTAACAGAGCTCTGAGATTTTCACCTCTCTGAGCCAGTGAACAACTACACGAAGAGTGTGGCTTGCTCATGTAGAAAAGACATTTTTTTTTTTTTTTTTTTTGTCATATTGTGCCTTTGAGAGAAGCATTAGAGAAACATTGATTTATGTCAATCGAAAACATGTAATAAACATTCTACGTCAACTTATACTCAAAATACGGTTTAATTATATCATGATAGCAATGTTTGAGATTGCTTCATATTAAAAGATAATCACTTATCGATAAATTAATAATTCGCTTCTAAATTAAGTAGGTAAGTATTTGAATAGGAGATTATTTAATAAATACATTACGAAATAAGTAAAATAAATATATTTGCTAAATATAAATAAGTATTATGAAATTACAAAATTATATACGTTTATATATATATATATATATATTATTTTTGAAGTTTTTTAAGTTTAATATTGTATACATTTTTTTTAAATATTTCTTAATTTTTTATGTCTTAATTATTATTAATTTATTACGTATTTGATAATTGGGTGATTATTTGGATTATAAAAATTGACAATTTTATTATTTATTTTAGATTTAAAAAAAAACTTTTTTAAGCAATAATATTTATAATAATAATAATAATTAGAAATTTAAATTAACAATTATTTAATTATTTTTCATTTTAAAAATTTTAATTATTGGTACTAACAAATAAAAATAATGGAATTTCAATAATTGCACAAATATTAAGGAACCAATTTAAAAAATCAAGAAATTATAACTATTTTTATTTTAAAATTTTTTGTTTTATTTTTAGTAATAATATTAAAAACATAAATAGTTCTATTTAAAATAGCTTTCACAAATTGAAAATTTTAAAATAGAAAAAAAATAAAGACTTAAAAAACAAAAAGTAGCATGGAAAGAATACAATTGCAAGTTTAAAAAACAGTTATTCTTGTCATTTTTAAGGAAAAATGGATGCTTATTAAATAATCCATTCTTGTCATTTTTAAGGAAAAATGGATGCTTATTAAATAATCCGCTTATAAAAGTATTTTTTTTATATGTTTGGGGCTGCTTGTGATTGTAAAATAATCACTCATGGGGTGGTGAAATCCCAAACATATCCCTATTCCATCTTAAATTTACATATAGAACAAGAATATATGAATGTAAATTTAGGATGGATGAATGATATATTTAACATTTCACCATCCAATAAGTGATTATTTGATAATCACAAGCAACCCCAAACATATACTTCGCTTCTCAAATCTGATTATTTTAGAAGCAAATTGTTAAAAAACTAGCGGTTTTCGCATAGGCACCCAAACACCTGAATCAACTTTAAATTATTAAATAAATAATTTTTTAATAACTTAAGTGGTCCCAATCACACCCCATTATCACATATAAATTCGTGCTTTTCCATGAGGTTCAATCATAAGTTATATTCAAACCTTTTCTCTCACATGTTTTTTTAACAGAGAGCTTTTCTTTGCTCCAGTCAGTAGCTTCTTCAATATGTATTCTTCATTAGAGTAAGTAAAATTATCTTATTTCCTGAATGAGTATCATGCTCTAAGGGAACAGTTATGCATTCTCTAGCCTACTTCACCCCACAAAATCATATTGAGATTTTCATCACCTATAACTATTAAGAACCATAATCCATGAAATTTGCTACCTAATATGCTCATGTCTCATATACTAAACTAGAAGGCCTAAATCACAACCTAAAATGAAGTTATATAGTACATACCTTTAATATCGGGTTACCATCAGATTGAAGCTTTCCAAAATAATGAAATGGTCATACCTGTCACCGCACACATCAATCAGTTCATAATACAAACCATTAGTAGCAATTCAATTAATCAATCAATCCCTAATCTTCTATCTAACAATAATGCATGCATGCCCTTTAAAAGACTCTACCCTGAATAAGACTATAAGGCACAAGCCCAAAATGTTGAGAATCAAGGGAGGCATACACATTATCCCTTTGAATCCACACATGTCCTTTTGACACTTGTAACCATCCAACCACAGTTACAGACAAGAGAAAATCAACCTGTGAATTGAAGAGAAGAGAACATACCACAAGAGATTGAAGTAAGTTGGTTATGTGTGGGTCGAAGAAATTGACGCGATAGCCTTCAACGCCTACAATCTACTTAAGGATGTTCTTATTAGGATCAAGAAGTAGCTTAACGAGAACAACGTCGCTCACTCCTAGTCTACCCAATCGGTGAGAGAAATAGTCGGATAAAACGACGTCGCCGGTCACGTTCAATGTTGGGAGCATACTAGGAGCGTAGACGAGTGTAGGAGAAAATATGTAGTTTATGTGTATGTTTGAGATTGTTTCTGGTTGTAAAATAATCAATTATGGTGGTGAAATCTCAAACATGTCCATCATTCTTTCTAAATTCACATATAAAATATTAATGCATTGATGTAAATTTGGGATGTATAAAGGATGTAATTGACATTTCATCACTCAATAAGTGATTATTTCATAATTATAAGCAGTCTCAAACATATATTATGTTTGGGGTTGCTTGTGATTATTTTGTGGGTTGATGAAGTCCCAAATATATGTTTCCTTCACCTAAATTTATACTCATGCATTATTCTTCTATATGTAAAGTTAGGATAAAGTAAAGGTATGTTAGGGATTTCACCACTCACAAGTAATTATTTCATAATTACAAGCAAGCATAGTTGATTGTCTTGATTTGGTCGTCATAGATTTTTTTTATTGACTTAATTGAATTCATCGTTTTGATTGACTTGATTGTATGAATTATCTTATGATCCTGATAAAGAGAAATGAGATTAATGTTAATGATTGGTAAATAATAGAATGAACATGAATGTGTGACATAACAAGCCTCGATTCTTACACTAGCATGATTGATAGCTAGGAATTGATTGTATTTGACTTTTATGAGTAGTTTAGCCAACTCCAATCCTCCTTATCCTCCATCCTCGAATTAAAGAGTAATCATTGTATTTTGAAATAAAATATTCTCTTTTTCCTTATATCTATTCAAACCCTCCTCTTCCTTCTATTGGGTAAGGGACTAAAAAATAAATACTTATATTATATTTTATTAATTGCACTATTTTATAATTGTATGGTGTTATTAAATAATTATTTGAATTAATATTTCATTAATCATTTTATTTAGTATAATTATTTATTGTATTATAAAATTCAAAAATAAATATAATAAAATAAATATCATTTGATTGATATAATAAAAGGGAAAATATATATATTAATATATATATATATATTAAAGATAAGACATATAATATTCTACTATTGAACGTATTTAAGACATACATAATCGTCAATATAATGCAATAGAATGACTTCTAATTTATAATAAAAGATTTTCCGAACAACTCCAGAAAGAATTTAAATCATTCGATTTCAAAAACAAGACCTTAGTAATATTTGAGGAAATGGTAATATTCTTTCAAAAGTTTAAATATATATATATATATATATACTTTATTCATTAATTAATGTTGGACTTGGGGCTTATGGACCTTGGAATTGTCCAGCCCAAGTCTTATATTTGGTGGGCTTGGGGCCATTGGGACTGGGTGTTAGTCAACCCAAGATAGGCCCAGCCCAAGTCATTACTTGTCCATTAAGTAATGGATAAGTAGATGATAACCGATAAGAATTCAAATGGATGAATTCAAATCAATTTGAGTTGAAGTGAGATGGTCTTGGATTACTATAAATAGACCTCTCCACTCCACTCGTAACACAACACAAAAAACACGAATAGTAAACGTTTGTGAAATGAGACTTTAGAGTGGTTTTCAAGAAGCAAAAGAAGGAGTTTTCGCTTTCGTTCTTATAAGGGTTCTTAGCTGGTGGCTTGAGTGTTGTTTCCAAGAGATTCAACTCCAATCAATTGACAATAATTGCTCGTATTCTTTTTCCGCTGCATTTATATATGTTGATTATATTAGTATGCATATAGAATCAACAATTTATAATTATAATTTTAAGTAACTTTTAATTTATAATTATAATTTTAAGTAACTTTATAAATTTTTTTAAAGATATTTATGTTGTACTTGTAAGTCTATGAATATGTTCAACTCCATGTATTTTAATTTTAAATTTATTTAAATATATTTTTATTTGAAATTTAGTTTATTTATTATCTATATCAATAATTAACCAATTTAATTTTTTAAATTATATATATATATATATCAATATTGAAATTCAATTAAAGCTATTCTAATTATTTAATAAATCAATTTTTTAATATTTATTTTATAAAATTAGTTATAAATCAAATAATTAATAAACATATATAAATGGATTGGGTAGAAAATGCAATTAATAGAAGTTGAGGGTTATGTTTATAATTTTAAAAGTTAAAAAGTATAGATAGGAAGAGGTCAAAATGGAACCCTATTTATAAGGAGGAACTTGTAAAAATTTATCATCTCTCTAATTATATTTTTTTTTGGGAAATTGAAATAGGGAATTGGAATGGAGGAAAAAATTCACATTCTCTTCTTATAGTAAGGATAAGGAGTGGTAGGTTAGAGAAGACTTTATGCTCACATTAGAATTGCATTATGTATTAAAGCATTACATATCGACAGAAAAATAAGAGCATTTGTGTGTGCTTGTTTGGGACATGGAATGTGAACCAGGCGTGTGCTTGACCTTTCTTTTTTTTCTTTTTCCTTGTAAATTGTTTTCAGGTCCGTTCGAGTAGGGCATGTGGTATTTGAACTCTCAAGGTGAAGTCCATTAATGTTGTAATAACTCATACATGTATTTTAGATTTCATCATGTTTGTAATAAACACTATGTATTTGAATTATAATTGTAAAAGATATTTTATTCATTTGGAATTTCTAAACCTAGTATAGGTATGATATAAACCAAGTCTTTTATGTTTAAGAAAGTAACGTCTTTATTCGTCTTCCACAAAAATATCGTATAAATTGATTGCCTTTTGAAATTGTTCCTAAATTGTAAATTGCAATTGCATCGTTAATGTGGTGGTCCGGACCACCCGCTATGGTCTCGGCCGCGTAGGGATTCAACGTTACAAGTCATTCTAATTTTAGTTCTAAAGAAGATTTTAGTAGGATGGAGCAACACAGGGATATGGTTTTCTCCCCACATTTTTAATAAAAATTTTGTTCAAAATAGTTCAAATCCAGTTTGTTTTGGACTTGTTGCAACTCTTTAGTGGGACTAGTTACTAAGTGTGCGTTTGTAATGCTGCGACAGTTGTATTGTAATGCTGGAACATCTTATACTGAATCATTATACTCTATAGTCACATTTATTGATTAAATGTGCATTTTTTATGCTAATAATTTTAATTTATTTTATTTTTTGTTTAGGGAGTCGGAAAAAAACTCTACAAGTGAAATTTTTTCTGAAAACCAAAGAAATCTTTAGAGATGGAGAACATTTCTCCAAAGGTAAACCTGTTTGTTTTATATGCTCTAAATTTTTAATTTAATTTATTTTTAGGCTTATAATCTTATTTTATTTTTAGACTGTATTCATATTGATTTGATTTTTTTATTCTTTGATTTTTACTTTATAATATTTAATTAATCATTTAACCATTTAAATTAAATTTTACAGATTTCAGTTGTATAAATGGATAGTAAAATTTCTGGTGATCATATTGAAGCAAATACTAAAACTAAACCAATGAATGTAAATACTGAAACTAGTCCAACGAATGTAGTAGAAAGTGGAGGCTTAAGTAATAGCTTGGACTCAAGTATAAGTATTGGTGATGGTGAACCTCCTAGTAAGAACCTGATTTGAAATCCGATTTATGGAAATGTATGACCCATATTGTAATAAAAGATGGAAAACCTAAGGTAAAGTGTAATGGTTGTGGAGTTGAATTAACCGGTGGGGAACTTGGTATGGGACTACAACTTTGAATTGTCATATTCAAAATGTAATAAAATTGGAAATCAATGTGTTAGGAACATGATCTTTGATCATGTAGGAAAACATAGAAATAGATTAGTACACCAATTGATTTTGCGTGAGAAGTTGGCTACGACGATCATTAGGCGTGATCTTCCTTTTTCTTTTGTGGAATATGATAGAATAAGAGATGTCATGAAATATCTAAACAAAGATATTAGATTCGTTAGGAGAAATAATATTACATCTGATGTTTGGAAATTTTATGAAAAGAAAAGGAAAGGTTAAAGGAAATTTTAAGGGGATTAAGTAGTAGAATCTGTCTTACTTCTGATGTTTGGACTACTTGCTCTATTGAGAGATACATTTGCATTACTGTTCATTTTATTGATAAATGGAAATTGAATAGTAAGATTTTAGCTTTTTCTGTGTCTCCTCCTCCCCATAATGGTATTCAACTTTCTAATGCCATCTTACAATTTTTGAATGAATGGGGAATAGAATGTAAGATATTTTCTATCACTTTAGACAATGCATCTGCAAATGATAATATGCAAGATAAGCTAAGGGAAACTCTTCGCACTATTGATGGTTTACTTAGAGGGGAGAAATTTTTTCATGCACATTATTGTGCACACATTTTAAATCTCATTGTTCAAGATGGATTAAATACTGTGAAGGATGCTTTATACAAAGTTAGGGAGAGTGTCAAGTACATTAAGGGGTCAGAGAGTAGAAAAAAAATTTCAAGATTTTGTCACCACATTTTGTCTTGAAAGGGAGTCTACATACGTATAGATGTATCAACTAGGTGGAACTCTATATTTTTAATGCTTTAAAATATCTTAAAATATAAGCGAGAATTTAGTTATATGAAGACACGTGATAGTAACTACTATAAGTGGTATCCATCTGAGCAAGAGTGGTTGAGAGCAGAAAAAATATGTGAGATTTTGGTTCCTTTTTACTCTATCACTACTTTGATATCGAGTTCCAACTATCCAACTTCAAATTTATATTTTCATCAAATATGGAAGATCGAGTGTCTCTTGATGAGAAATAAGGATAGTGATGATGAGATTTATCAAGAATATGATACAAAGTATAATAGAGAAGTTTGACAAGTCTAGGATGAGTATAGTGAAATTCTTTCCATATGTGCGGTTCTTGATCCTCGAATGAAACTTGATATGGTAAAGTTGTGTTTTGATGAGATTGATGATGAAGTTTGGACTAGAATTAGAATGGAAAAGTTTAGGAGAAATTTGATCCACTCTATAGTGACTATGCTGGAGCTTCACCACCATCTTCTATTACTCGACATGATGAATCAAGCTTAAGGAGGCCAAAATGGGAACAAAATCAGCAGCAATGGAATCTGCGATAGATGTAAGTTTTTTAATAATATAATTTTAAATCTATTTTTTTTATGATTTTTAAGTTATAACATACTCTTATTTTTTATTTTACGGTTATATTGATAGGATATGATACGAATTAGTAGTCGTAGGCGACTCCTTGATGCGGGTTTTGAAAAAAAAAAGTCAATTAGAGAAGTACTTAAAAGAACCACCTCTAAAATATGCGGATTTTGCTACTTTGGATGTTTGGACTTGGTGGAAGGATAACAAGTTAAGATTTCTCGACCTAACAAGTATGGCATGTGATGTCCTTAGCATATCATTTACTACTGTGGCTTCAAAGTCTGCCTATAGTATTGTTCTAGAGTGTTAAGCAAGTACCGAAGTTCTCTTCTCCCCAAAAATGTTCAAACTTTAATTTGTACTCGCAATTTGCCTCTTGGTTATGCTCCTATTGGTAAGTAACATTATTTTCTAATATTTATTTGTATTTGTTAACTAGTGTATCTTGTTAACTATTTCTTCTTATTATAGATGATGAAAGCATTTATGGAAAAGAGATTGAAAATGGATGTAGTTCAATAGTAGCTTCAAATGTGGTTGATGTGGATGAAAATGAAGACATTCAGTTATAAAATGGTACTCTTTTATAAAATTTTATTTGTCATTTAATAGTTCGATTGAAAAATGACATTTAATTATAAATTTGGATGTTGTATTTTAGTTGGATTTTTATGTTGAATGATGTTATTTTTATACTTGAAAGTTGTTTTTTTTTATGTGTACTGATGTTGATTTTTAGCTGTAATGTTGCTATTTTTAATGTGGATGATGTTGTTTTCTTTAGGGGTGTGCAAAAAAATCCGATCCGAATTTTTGGATATTCGATCCGGTTTTTATAATTTTGGATATTTGGATCGGATATCCGGTTTTCAAAATCGGATATTCGGATCGGATATGGATCGAGATTTTTCCATTTCGGATTATCCGAATATCCGAAAAAATACAATGTTACAATAAATTTCCCTTTGGTTCTCTATATAAACAAAATATTTCATGCATTTATATACAAATTTTCTTATATTTATATAGTTTTATTTATTTGATAATGTAATTAAAATTTAATATAATAATTTTATTATTTTTATTTATTTTTCTCTTAATTTGGACATTATAAATAAAAAATAGAGTAAAATCGGGTACCGAATATCCGGTTATCCGATCCGAAAAATTTGCTGCAATTTTTTATGTAAGAATATTGTTGTTATTTTAGTTGGAATGATGTTATTTTTACACTTGAAAGTTACTATCTTTAGTTGGAATGTTGTTGTTTTTTCAAGTAAAATGATGTTCTTTTTTCACGTGGAATGCTGCTATTTTTATATTGGTTTGCTGCTATTTCGACGTTGGGCTACTGCTGTTTTGATGTTGGAATGCTGCTATTTTTTATGTTGAACTACTACTATTTGGATGCTGGAATGTTGCAGTTGTTTATGCTGGAATATTGGATTATTGTTCTTTATGTTGAAATGTTGTTTTTATTTTCATGTTAAATTGTTATTGATGCTATTGTTTTTTAGGCGTCATTGACATTGTTGTTGCTAATTATTCATAGATTTGTTTTAAAAGTGAGATGTTGAATTTGATGTGTTAATGGTTGGACCCTCCCAAAGCTGCTCCCCAACTCCCACATTAGTATGATATTATCTGCTTTGGGTTAGGGCTGAACCTGCATAGATTTGTTCTTGGGTACCACCACCCAAAAGGCCTCATACTAATGGAGTTCTCTGGATGCTTCATATACAAGTCATTATCCTCTTGTATTACACAATGTGGTATTGGGTTTGACACTCTAACAATCCTCCTCTTCAAACCAAGGGTCACATCGACTCCCCTCGAGTTAGTCCACCGACCCTCCAAACCAAGGATCAGACATCAGTCTCCCCTCGAGATAATTCATTGGCCCATAGGTCACCGGTCTCCCCTCTAAGATAATCTATCAATCTGTCAAATCATCTTGTATTTCTGTTACTACCCAACAGGATCCGCGATATGAACAACATATTATCAGGAAGACTTTCGACATAAGGCACACCACGAATCTTATCACAGGCTCCATCTCTGAATCCTCTAACGGTTAATAGTTGATCAAACCGCTAATTAAATCCGTCTAAGTTGTGTATATACCTACAGAGCGTTAAATTAAAACACAAATAATTATCCTAGGAATCACCTCAGATGGATATATATATATATATATATATATATATATATATAAAAGAAACTGAGAAGTAACATAACATGAACCAATAAATGAGCATGAAGGTCACAGAGCCAGCCATTGACTCTGCGTTGGCTACGATTCTGATAACATGGATGTTGGTGAAGTTTCTGAATTGGGTGTGGTTTCGGCCCAGGAGGTTTGAGAAGATGTTGAGAGCACAAGGTTTCTCAGGTAATTCCTACAGGTTTCTGCACGGAGACACTCGGGAGAATGCTATGATGCGCAAACAAGCACACACTATAACACTCAATCAACCTCATGAATACATACATAGAGTTATCCCTTTTGAGACTCATATCCTCCACAAATATGGTAAGCTCCCAATTTCTGTTCTTACAGATTCAGTGATTTGAGTTTAGTTATATTAAAGCAAAATCAATTCTATGCAGGGAAGAGGTCATTCATGTGGGATGGTCCAACACCAAAAATAAACATCACAGACCTCAAATTGATAAAGGACGTACTTAACAAGCGTGAAATGTTTCACAAACCTAAAAGCAACCCACTTATAAGTTTGCTCATGCAGGGGATGGTGATGTATGAGGGTGAAAAGTGGTTTAAATCCAGAAAGTTAACCAACCCTGCTTTCCATCTTCTTAAATTGAAGGTGATTACTTCTCAACCCAATTCTACACATCTTCTTCATCACAGATTGCCATGACTAAAAGAACTATTTAATTGCTGTACAGGATATGTGTTCCTAAAATGTATAGGAGTTGTAATGATATGATAACCAAGTGGAAGGTTATGGTTTCAAAAGAAAAATCTCAGGTGTTAGATGTATGGCCTCATATACAAACAATGGCTGCGGATGTAATTTCCAGGACAGCATTTGGCAGTAGCTATGAAGATGGAAGAAAAATATTTGAACTTATTAGCATACAAGGGGGGCTTTTCTTCGAGGCTTCTCAATCTGTTTACATTCCAGGACGGAGGTATAATCACTTCATTTCATTTTACTGCTTGCTTAATGATATTTGATGACATTACTCACTTTTTGAATAACTAAACAGAAGAATGAAAAGCAATTTCTGGGAAATGCGAGATTTGATAAAAGGGATAATGAATAAAAGAGAAGAAGTATTCAAACATGGAAAAGCAAGTAATGATGATTTATTAGGAGCATTGATGGAATCAAATAACATAGAGATTCGAAACAAAGAAGAAGGAATGAGTGTAGATGAAGTCATTGAGGAGTGTAAGCTATTTTACATTGCTGGACAGGAAACCACTGCATCTTTGCTTGTATGGACTCTGGTTTTGCTATGCATGTATCCACATTGGCAACAACTAGCTAGACAAGAAGTGCTCTAAGTCATTAAAAAAGACCAACTAAAGTTTGATGATCTAAATCAGCTTAAAGTGGTAAGTTTATTAGTCAATGCTTGCTCTTTTTCTATAACTAACATCATACTAAACTCTTGATAAATCAACATTGCAGATAAACATGATTCTCAATGAAACACTGAGACTTTATTCACCTGTTGCTTCACTTGGCCGATTGAATACCGTTGACACAAAGCTAGGAGATATAAGTATACCAGCAGGAGTAATGGTTCAAATGCCAATACATGTGTTACATAATGAGAAAGAATATTGGGGAGATGATGCAAAGGAGTTCAATCCTGGTAGATTTTCCGAAGGAATTTCAAAGGCAGCAAAGACCGATGAAGTCCCCTTCTTCCCATTTGGTTGAGGTCCTAGGATTTGCCTTGGACAGAACTTTGCTCTGATGGAAGCGAAGTTGGCTTTGGCATTGATTTTGCAGAATTTCAAATTGGAGCTTTCTTCGACTTATGTTCATGCTCCCGGCCGTGGAATTACTATACAACCACAATTTGGAGCTCCCTTAATCTTAGATGCAATTTAGTATGTTTATACCTATAGAATGTTTAATATTCCAGTTAGGATGGTTTCACCTGGAAGATTGATAATTTATATAAATTATGCTTGTCAGTGAGAGATTGTTTTTGTTCGATATATTTTGTGTTCTTGACTGTTTTTGTCTGCTCTCAATTACATGAGAATTATGTCTTCCCCAAAGGTCCTCTCAATAGACAGCATCCTTCCTAAGCCTTTTAATTAAAAAAATTGTGAAAAAAAATAGTTCATAATCACTCAACATCAAATAGCAACAGTGAAATCAATGTAGGACAGACAGCACGAAGATATTGAAACAAGAAAGGAGACAAAACATAAGATGCAAAAGCATCAAGCGTTGAAGCTGTCCATGTATGTAGGCCGGGTGAAATTGAGTTTCTGTATTGAAAACAAGAACTCATTTGGATCGGCCATCAACACAACATTACAAATCTGAATAATGAATGTATAAGTCCTTTCTTCTTCTTCGTCATTGTAGAAAACGAGATTTAGAGAAAGGAATTACAAAAGACTTATTGATTTATGCCCGCAACGGAACCACGACAGCATTTCATTTGATGTTCGCTCCCCTGGTTCTCTCAAAGGCAATAAAAAACCCTAATCTACGTTCTTGTATTTATAGTTGTCTTCTACAGTGAAATCTCTTTATTGTCCCTTCTCATGTGTCGACCTTACCTACCTTTACCCCTCTGCAGTACAATTGTGTTCTTTGGATTTACACGATATGATTTTTCCGGAGTCTACTATTTTAGGCTGAAAAATTATTATTAGAACCTTTTATTATTTTTAATATTATTATTATTATTATTAAATAATCCAATATTAATTCTACGTTAGCACCAAAATATACGAGGTTAAAATCGAGATCCACTTTAAATAAACTTAATTGAATGGTTCTATTGCTTATTTGGTGTATAGGATTAGACTGGATTAGACTATTTTTAGTCCTAAGTTTGTCCAATCTTGTGTTTAACAAATTTCTCAATTACAACTAAATAATTCCACTTAAAAATTGAGTCCCAAGTTAGAAGGACTTACAATCCCTTTTATTTGGTGGGATTAGTATTTTCACTACATTTTCATTCCTTTTCCACCTTAATCTTCTTATTTGTTGTGTTTTTTTTATATTTATATTACTTAAATTTTAGTTTTTTTTTTAATAAAAACTTTTTTTAATTTTATAAATAAACATATTCATATTATAGTATAGAATGAAAATATATTTCTCTAAAAATAATAATTAATTATATTAAAATTATTTTTAATTATAATTATTTATAATTTTAAGACTATTGATTCCATAATAAAATAAATTTATAAATATGATAAAATTATTAAAATATAAGTTTTTTTTTTAAAAAGTTCAATCCTATGTAATCATGGTACTTATTGTGGTGCCAAATAAACCACAGCCAAATATAGGGTTAAGATTGCTTGAGGAAATAGCTTAACAGCTTACAAGAGATGGTTGAACAAAATCTGCTCTTGAGAAAAATAATAATCAGATCCTTTTACAGTTGTCTCTATCTCCTATTTATAGGGAGTATTTGGGTTCCTTTCCTATTAGGACTTGGTTTCCTTCTTTCAATGAGGTTGGTCTTCATTTATCTATCGGGCTTTAGGAGTCCTTAATCTAGTGAGATAGGTTCTCCTTTATTAATCGGGCTTCGGGAATCCTTATTTTGGTAAGATAAGTCTTTATTTACCAATTGGGCTTCGGGAATTCTTGTTTAGTTAGGCAGTAATTCGGTGGGCTGGTGTGCTTTGGTTTGGGCTCTGCTGGGCTCGGCCGAGTTGAACTGCCTTGGGCCTTTGGCCATTTCGGTCGAGCCTGACTCTTGGACATTCCCTGGGCCTTTGGCCCATTTCGGCCGAGAATAGTCTTCGGGTACCTCTTCTGGGTCTTTGATCGTTTCGGCAGATTTGTCTTCGGCCGAGCTTGGTTATGGACTTCGATTCCCTTTGCTTGTTTTGACCTTCGACTATGATGCCTTATGGTTATTTTCCCACCACAGTAATCCCCCATTGCCATGGCTTGAATGTTTCGAGCATGGCAATATATGACGTTATTTCGGTCGAGTTTGGATTGTGTTTGGTCTTGGTTCTCGACCGAGGTTTCTTTAGTTTCTTTAGTGGGCCACGTCAGCCCTACTTGTCTTGTCCCAGGTAGATTTGGCGGCTCCTCGACTGCAGAGCCCAAGATCTGCCATCATTGCGGCTGGTCTATATAAGGGTTGGTAGCCCTTTCTCTCTATTTCGGTTTTAAATTTTCAGACTCTCTCTCTTCATCTCCAGGTTTCTCTGAGCCGTTCATCTTCCTCGTCGACTTCTCGCAAGAACACGAACACACTCTGCACTTTGCCAAGGTTAGTCTCTGTTGTTTTGACATTTGTTGTTGCTGCTCCGTTTTGCTTGCATTTCAATTTTTGAAGAGTTTTTGGTTTTGAGTGTGTTCGTGTTCTTGCGTCTGTTCTTCTGTTCTGCTGTTTTCTTTTTTTTGGTTTGTTTTTTTTTTGTGTTTTGATCTTCTTTGTTTGCCTTTGTCTTTTCCCTTTTTGTTTATGCTAACTTCGGTCGAAGACCACTAACCTACTGCTTATTCTCGGTCGACTGTATATGTCTACTGATTCTATGGGCACGTCTTCTTTCGATGGTCTGACTTCAGAATTCTCGACCGCGAAAGACGCGGGCGAGGAATGTTCGTCGGTTCGTAATTCACTGGCCTAGTCTAATCGTCAGGGCATTCTGCCTCCTTTCTATAACATTAGGAGTACCATGACCATGGATGAACTGGAGTCGGCCTTCTTTGCTTACAAGTTTCCCAGTTGGGTTAGGGCCAGGTTGCCCGAGCCCGAAGAAAAGATTGATGATATGTTGGCCGACGGTTGGGAGCCCTTTTACCTTCGTCACTTTAAAATAGGGCTTAGGTTTCCAATCATGGGATTGGTCGAGGAGTTGTGTACTTGGTGCCAGATTCATCCAAGTCAGCCGACTCCCATGACTATCAGGCTTCTCCTGTGCATCGACCGTTTGAAGGAGAAGTATAACTTAGAGTTTTCGGTCGAAGATTTTTTCTATTCATACTTTGTGAAATGCGAGAATCCCGAGTTTGGGCGGTATGTGCTGAATGCTCGGTCGAACGCCCAGCTCTTAGTTTTGGGCTTTTCTTTTAACGAAACTAAGTGGAAGGACAAGTATTTCTTTGTTAAGGGGACAACCCGTTTGTCAAAGGGGTTGAGTTACCCTCTATTTTGGCGGGACTCCTGTAGGCTTTTCTTTTTTTTTGTATCTTCGGTTCACTTGATTTCGATCGAGTTTGACTTTGTTCTGACTCGCTTGTTTCCTTTTCAGCGAATTACGGAATGAAGAAC
This sequence comes from Cardiospermum halicacabum, assembly GCA_031304145.1. Lineage (NCBI taxonomy): Eukaryota > Viridiplantae > Streptophyta > Magnoliopsida > Sapindales > Sapindaceae > Cardiospermum > Cardiospermum halicacabum. The sequence continues at coordinate 26,321,904 of CM062389.1, forward strand.
TGCAAGTCCTCTCCTCGAGCGCGTGTTAGAAGTAAGGCTATCTTTGCTTTATCGGCCGAGTCCCGAGATTACAAGACGCTTCTGGGTGAGTTGCCTGTCAGCCGTCTCTGGGCTTTCACCAAAACAAGTTGCGATTGTTTTGTGTTTCAAGTGTTTTCGGTCGAATTCTGCTAATGTTTTTCTTTTTCAAAATTGTCTAACTGCGTGATGTCCAAGCCCGAGGGTCAAAGAGCATTGCCCATGCGGGCCATCATACGCTAGATCCAGGCTGAGCAGGAGAAGACACATGCATCTGGTCCTGCTCCTTCGGAGGTTGCTGAGGCTACTCGCCTAGTTGTTCCTGAGGCTGCCCGGAAGCCTTCTCGTTCTTCGGTCGCGAGGGAGAAGCGACCGATGGAGGGTGGCGTGGCTTCGGCCAAGAAGCGTACCAAACACGTCGGTCAGAAGCCTCGTGGCGAAGGTCGTCACGTGATCGATTTTCCTGGGAATTCTTCCACCAGGGAGGTGTCGGCCGAGATGATTTCGGCTGCGGAGGGCTTCTTCTTTCCTCAGGACGAGGAGTGGTTGGAGTTCCTGTCTTTTACCAAGTTCTACGATATGACTATCTCGAGTCTTTACAGGGTAAGTATGTCGCTTGTTGTTTCGTTTTCTTTAGTGGTCTCTATGCTTACCTTTTTTATTTTCAGGGGCTCCAAGGCTCGGTTGGCATGCGTAAGCATTTTGTGCCTGTTTTTGCAGGATAGGCGGGCCCTTGAAGCTAAGTATCAATCTGCCTCGACCGAGTTGAAGGCAGCTCAGGAGGACTTTGGTAAGATCGTGGCCCAATGTGCCGAAGCTGTCAGCCAAGCTGAGAGGGTGGGGGCACATAACGCTAGGCTCGAGTCCTCGATTGCTCTGAAAGATGCGGAGCTGAAGCGCCAAGCGGCGGAGTTGGAGGAGTTAAGGGCGGCGAAACAGGCCTCGCTCGGTCGAATTGAAAAACTTGAGGGCCGAGTTGAGAGTCTCACCGTCGAGGCGGCCCAGACCGAGGTTATGACCAGGTCGTTTGCTTTGGAGCAGGTCATTAAGGGGTCTCTGACACCCGAATCTGCTCAGAAGGAGTTAGTGGCGCTGGCCGCCCTTAGTGATGAGGATTGAGCGAGTGATATGTATTTTCTTTTTCCAATCTTTCATGTACTCGCTGTAATTTTCCCTCCAAATTAATGAAGTTTTATCTTTTTGCTGATCTTGTGTTTTATTTCCTTAACCCTTTTTTTTAAGGGTTTTCAATCCCCCAGTTCTTGTTTTGCGGCCTGGCATGTCGTTTCTACATGTGCTAGACTCGATTTCCTGGTGTCTTAGTTGGGATATGCTTCGTATGGCCTTTGTTTAGGGAGGCCTTCTCGATCGACATCTTTCTTTGGCGATTTTCGGATTACCCTTTGGGCAGTTTTTCGCGTTACTCACAGAGCAGTTGATCTTCGCCCGAGTTCTTCTGGATTCACCAGGGGCTTGCCTTTGGCAATTTTCGGGTTGCCCTTTAGGTAGTTTTCGCATTGCTCATTAAGCGGTTGGTCTTCGCCCGAGACCTTCTGGATTTACCAGAGGCTTGCCTTTGGCAGTTTTCGGGTTACCCTTTGGGCAGTTTTCGCATTGCTCATTTAGCAGTTGGGCTTCGCTCGAGACCTTCTGGATTTACCAGAGGCTTGCCTTTGGCAATTTTCAGGTTGCCCTTTGGGCAGTTTTTTTGCATTGCTCATTTAGCAGTTGGTCTTCGCCCGAGACCTTCTGAATTTACCAGAGGCTTGCCTTTGGCAATTTTCAGGTTACCCTTTGGGCTATTGGTGCTTGGGTCGGGAGAAATGAGTTATTTTATTGCTTTAAGATAGGGCCTCATCAAAAACCCTGTTTGGGGAAAAGAGTGCCCGTTATTACAGATAATGTGTTACACTAGAATTGATACCTCTTCAAGTGGTGGATGTTCCAGCTGTGTTCCACCTTCTTCCCTTCCTTAAAGAGCAATTTGTAGGATCCTTTTCTAGATGCACGCTCTATCTGGTATGGCCCTTCCCACCTTTCGGCCAATTTTCCATGGCTCTGATTCCTTGTGTCTGGAAGACTTTTTTGAGTACCCAGTCTCCGGGTTGGAAGGCTCGGGCTTTGACCTTTTTGTTGTATCACCATGCTATCCCGATTTGATATTCCGCGATTCTTTGTCTCGCACTTTCCCTCTTCTCGTCTGAAGTATCCCTTTCGAAGGCTAGTACTTGTTGGTTGGCTTGGTCTATCAGCCTTTCTTGTGGTGATTGGACCTCGATTAGGAGTACTGCTTCTATCCCGTAGACCACCGAAAATGGGGTTTGTAATGTTGATGTTTTAGGGGTTGTTCGGAACGCCCAGAGTACTTCGGGTAAGGCTTCGGGCCATAGCCCCTTGGCTCCTTCTAGCTTTTTCTTGAGTGAGTCAACCACCGCTTTGTTGGATGCTTCTACTTGTCCGTTGGCGTGAGGGTACCTTGGGGTCGAATATGTGAGTTTGATGTTCATTTGACGGCAGAAATCTTTCAGCGTTTGTGCTATAAATTGAGGCCCGTTGTCCGTGATTATTTCCCTTGGTATGCCGAACCTGCAGATGATATGTTTCCAGATAAACTTCTGTACTTCTTGCTCTCTGACTCTTTCTAGTGCTTCGGCTTCGACCCATTTCGTGAAATAATCGGTCACCATCAGGATGTATCTTTTTCTGCCATAGGTAGACATTGGGAAGGGTCCTATGATGTTCATCCCCCATTTATCAAACGGCCATGGAGAAGTTATGCTGTGTAGGGTTCCTGCAGGGAGGTTGGAGTAGTTGGCGTGTCTTTGGCATTTGTCACACTTTTTGACCAGTTTCGCCGCGTCTGTTTTCATGGTTGGCCAGTAATATCCGGCCCTGTGCATTCTGAACGCCAGGCTTCTTCCTCCGGAGTGATTTCCGGCCGGTCTTTCATGGAGCTCCTTTAGTACCGCCTTTGCTTCCAGGGTGGAGATGCAATTTAGGAAGGGGCTGGCTATGGATCTTTTGAAGAGGATTCCCCCGATGATGCAGAATCTTGCGGCTTGGGCTCGCAGTTTTCTGGCTTCAGCTTTGTCTTTAGGGACTTGTCCGTGATTGATATAGGCAAGGATGGGTGTTCTCCAGTCGCTTTACTCCAGGACCATGGTTTCTTCATACTCGATGGCCGATTTCGAGAGGAAAGCGTATACGATTGGCCCGGTTGGTTCGTCTTTGTGCATTGAAGCTCCGAGATTTGCCATGGCATCTGCTCTTTCATTCTCCTCCCTTGGAACTTGCTTTATTTCGGCCCTTTGGAAGCGCTTCATGAGATCTTTGGCTATCTTGAGGTACTTAGCCATTTTTTTCATTTCTGGCTTGATACGTGCCATTGATCTGGTTGACCACCAGTTGGGAGTCGCACTTGATAGTGAGATTGTGCGCTCCACTTTCTTTTGCTACCCTTAGTCCCGCGATTAGGGCTTCATATTCGGCTTCATTATTGGTGGCAGGGAATTCGCATTGGATGGCCTGAAGAATTGGAGGTAAGTTTGGAGGTCTGAGGTATACGCCTAGGCCGCTGCCACTCTGTCTGCTGGCTCCGTCTACTTCTAGCACCCATTCCTCGGTTGAGGATGTTATCAACTGGTTGATGTCAATTGATGTCGTCTCGGCCGACGGGATTTTTTCGAAGTCGGCCATGAAATCTGCCAGAGCTTGAGATTTGATCGCACTCTTTCCCTCAAAGGATATGTCGTGCTCGCTGAGTTCTAGAGCCCATTTCATTAGTCTCCCGGATTTGTCGGGGGAGTGGATTGCGCTTCGGAGGGGTAGCGCGGTTATGACCACAATTAGGTGCCCTTGGAAGTATGCGCGAAGTTTTCTTGCAGCAAATATAAGACTCAGGATGGCTTTTTCCATCGTAGGATATCTGGTTTCGGCCGATGTTAGAGTTTTGCTTGCAAAGTACACCGGTTGCTGTTTTCCCCCGATTTCTTTGACTAGAACAGCGCTCACTGCAATCTCCGAATGTGCTAGGTACAAGTAGAGTTTTTTGCCATCTTCTGGCTTTGCCAAGAGTGGAGGGCTTCTTTGGATTTTTTGAGGGCTTCGAAGAAAAGCTAGAATTTTTCTGATGCCTTAGGAATGAATCGGGTTAGGGCGGCTAATCTTCCTGTGAGCTTTTGCACATCTTTCTTGTTTCGAGGTTCTGCTATGTTCAAGATGGGTCTGATCTGATCTGGGTTAGCCTCGATTCCTCTCTTCGTAACTAGATAGCCCAAGAACTTTCCAGCTTTGACTCCAAATTGACATTTGGTGGGGTTGAGCTTCATGTTATACTTCCTGAGTGTTTCGAACGTCTGGCTTAAGTGATGTACGTGGTGGCTCGCATCTTTGGACTTAACCAGCATGTCGTCAATATAGACCTCCATGGTTTTCCCTAGCTTGTCAGCAAACATCTTGTTCATGAGCCTTTGGTATGTGGAGCCTGCATTTTATAGGCCGAAGGGCATCACCTTGTAGCAATAAATCCCCCTCTCCGTGATGAAGACAGTCTTTTCTTGATCGCTAGGATGCATCTAGATCTGGTTGTAGCCTGAGTAGGCATCCATAAAGCTTAACATCTCGTAGCCCGCGGTTGCGTCAATGGTGAGGTCGATGTGTGGTAGCGGGAAGGGATCTTTTGGACATGACTTGTTCAGATCTGTGAAGTCGATGCAGACCCTCCATTTTCCATTCTTCTTCTTGACGACCACTACGTTAGCAAGCTAGTCCGGGTACTGGACTTCTCTGATGGATCCATTTGCAAGGAGTTTTTCGACCTCTTCGTTGATGATTTTGTTTCTTTTGGGGGCGAACCTCCTGCGCTTCTGTTTGACTGGTTTCACACCCTTCTTTACATTCAGCTTGTGGGTTATGATTGTTGGGTCGATTCCAGTCATATCCTCGTGTGACCAGGCAAAGCAGTCCTGGTTGGCTTTGAGGAAGCTTATCAGCTTTTCCCGTTCTAAGCCCTCTATTGCGGCTCCAATCTGCACCATTTTCGCCCCTTCTTGATCTAGGGGGACTTCATCTACTTCATCTTCAGCCGGACTTCGGGGTGTCTTCAGCCGGGTCAGTGATTGCTATTCTTCGGCCTCCTTCTGCTTTAAACAGTTAGCGTAGCATTCTTTGGAGGAGCATTGCTCACCCTTTATTTGTTTGATTCCTCACGGGGTTGGGAACTTGATGAGTTGGTGATACGTGGACGGGATTGCCTTCATATCATGTATCCAGGGACTTCCGAGTATCACGTTGTATGCAGACCTCGAGCTTATCACTAGAAAGGTTGTGTGCAGGTTGTTCCCTTCTGTGAATACTGGCAGATCAATCTCTCCGATGGTTGAGGTGGCCTTTCCATCGAAGCCGATAAGGGAGACGGTCTTTCTGCGCGTCATTCTCTCGTCCAGTTGCATATTCTTGAATATTTCGAGGAACAGTATGTTGGCCAAGCTCCCGTTATCCACCAGTACTCTCTTCACAGTTAGATTCGCTATCGATATCTTGATTACTAATGCGTCGTGGTGCGGCGCATTGATTCTCTTGGCCTTTTCTTCTGTGAAGATGATAGAGTAATTATCGGTTGCGGGTCCGTTTCCAATGCTGTAAATACTGAGGGAATCTCTCAACTTTCTCTTCGCCGCCGAGCTGGTTAATCCGCATATCTCGGATCCCCCTGCGATCATGTTGATCACCATTTCTTCTTCCGCGTTTGCGACTGGGACCGCTTTCGATGATCGCCGATTTTTATCAGCCTCGGCTGCGATTTCTCGCCCCTTTTCAGATAAATATTCCTGCGAGTGACCCGCTTTTATTGTTCGACGACTTCCCTCTTAAGAGTCCAACAGTCGTCGGTGTTGTGGCCATGGTCTCCATGAAATTGGCAGTATCGGGTTCTGTCCTTCCAAGTTCTTGCGGGGTTCATTGGTTTGTCGGGCCATCTGACTCTGTCCCCCATTCCCTTGAGAATTGCAAGGGTTTCTCTTGTGGGAATGGTGAGTGGGTAAGGTAGTAGTTCTTTTCGCCTCCGGTTGTGTTCGGAGTAATCCTGTCTCGAAGAGTTGTGGCCGGTGTAATCTGATCTAGGTGGGTCGCTACGGCTGGATTCCGTCGGGTGGCTCCTCGGCCTTTCGGTTCAGCCGAAATTCCCAGTACTGTTTCGACCACGGGAGTTCGATGTATTCTAGGAGCTTCTATGATTTCTGGGTTGGAGTTCCTCCTCATATTCCATTGTGTCTTCGACCCTTTCTAGGACGTCTTCGAAAGTGCGGGGTTTGATTAGCTTTATACTTCGTAGAACTTGGAAGTTTTCAACAACCCTTTGATGAAAGCTTTAGTGGCGCTCTTGTCTCGGCAGTCTGGAATGGCCATTTTGGTTTCCTTGAATCTTCTGACATATTGTCTGAGACCTTCAGTGCTCCCTTGTTTTAGATCATACAAATCATCTACGTCTTTTTCCTTCCTTCTGCTATCTGAGAAGTGGTTCACGAATTTGGTGACTAAGGAGGAGTATGACTTGATACTTTTCTCTGGTAGAGCCGAATACCACCTTTGGGCGGTTCCTGTCAAAGTGGAGCCAAAGCTTTTACATATGATCGCATCCATATCCTCTTCTAGGATACTGCAGGTTCCCATTCGATTTTTGTATCCGGCGATATGGTCTTCAGGGTCCGTCGTCCCGTCGTAAGGTTTCATGTTCGGAATTGAGAACCTTTTGGGCATCTTTATTTCTAGGATCCATGATGTGAAGGGCTGTCGGAGTATCGCATTGTCGACAACCTCATCGTGATCCTTTTTCCTGAAGTTTTCTGTACCAGGTCATTAAGCTCTCTGATTTCCCGATCACGGCGCCTCTCTCGGTCTTTACGGGTTGATTTAGGGCCTCTGGCCCCCTCATCGGAACTGCTTGAGTCACGGCGGTCAGTGTTTCTGCGGCTTTCTGTTGACCCATCGCTTTCTTCTGATGTTTCCCTACCGGAGTCCTCAAAGTTGAGCTTGCGCTTCCGGATGGGAGAATATTTTCAGCTTGGTTACCGGGCTTTCTCTTTGGTGAGGTTCGTGGACCTCCTTCTTGACTCCGCTTCTCTCCTCCACTACTCTTTCTCTTTTTCAGCTTTCTTCAGCATCTCTGTCAAGATCGCCAGCTGTTCCTCTGGCGTCTTCGGAGCTTGATCGTCTAAGTTGATGGTATTAGGGTTTATTGGAGCCATGACTGATAAGAACCTGGGTGCAAAGGATAGTTGTAGATGGAATTCAGAATTTTCAAGAAACCTTAACCTTGTGTGTGAGGTTCGTAGCCCCACGGTGGGCGCCAAATTGTGGTGCCAAATAAACCACAGCCAAATATAGGGCTAAGATTGCTTGAGGAAATAGCTTAACAGCTTACTAGAGATGGTTGAACAAAATCTGCTCTTGAGAAAAATAAGAATCGGATCCTTTTACAGTTGTCTCTATCTCCTATTTATAGGGAGTATTTGGGTTCCTTTCCCATTAGGACTTGGTTTCCTTCTTTCAATGAGGTTGGTCTTCCTTTATTAATCGGGCTTCGGGAATCCTTGTTTTGGTAAGATAAGTCTTCGTTTACCAATTGGGCTTCGGGAATCCTTATTTAGTTAGGCAATAATTCGCTGGGCTGGTGTGCTTTGGTTTGGGCTCTGCTGGGCTCGGCCGAGTTAAACTGCCTTGGGCCTTTGGCCATTTCGGTCGAGCCTGACTCTTGGACATTCCCTGGGCCTTTGGCCCCTTTCGGCCGAGAATAGTCTTCGGGTACCTCTTCTGGGTCTTTGATCGTTTCGGCCGATTTGTCTTCGGCCGAGTTTGGTTATGGACTTCAATTCCCTTTGCTTGTTTTGACCTTCGACTATGATGCCTTATGGTTATTTTCCCACCACACTTATCAAACATGAGAATACTTTATAATAATCCAATCCAGTCCAATCCAATCTTATTTCTTAAAAATAGTCCAATCATTTTCAATCCAATCTCGTGTGCCAAACGTACCTTAACACTTTATTTGGATTAAAAATTGTATGGTTCATTAATGTGTGGTATTGTATAGAATTATGTTGTGTTGTATAGGATTTACTTTTTTCATGTTTGGGATGTATTGGTTTGTATTGTATTGTATTATAAGTAAATGAGAGTATGTTGGAATTTTAGATGAGTAAAACCATTCTCCCCACCAATTTGGTGGTTTTAAATTTTGAGGAAAAAAACACCATACAACACAATACAATACCATAAACCACAACATTAAAAATGAAACAAATAAGAATTAGTCATTCCAATACAATACCACCCTATAGAAAACCCCAAAACAAACAAAGCCTAAGAGTTTAACTGGTTATAATTTTATTTTTTTAAAATAATCAAAATGTTGTAAAAGGATTCTCTATTGAATGTTTTTATAATGTTAACCGATGCTTTAAATAATTAAAATTCAATAACCAACTTAAGATCTAACTCAATCACTATTTTAAGATGGAGAAGTTTATGAATACAAATTATAAATAAAATAATTAAACCAAAATTCAAGATTACAATTAAGGAAAAGAAATCAGCTGAGCATTGGCAGAGATTTAAGAATTTCACCTCTAAATTAGTGAACAACATCAGGAGGAAGAGTGTGACTTGCTCCTGTAGAAAAGACATTTTTCGTGTCATATTGTGCCTTTGAGAGAAGCATTAGGGAAATGTTGATTCTGTAATAAACATTAAAAACAGTATCACGAATCCTTCTAAATCAACTTGTACTCTAAATAATACTAATTATATCGAGATGATCACATACAAAGCAATGCTTTTTCATGAGGTTAAGTCATAAGTTCCAAGATTACGATATAGTTATTCAGAAGAGTTTGTCACATGTTTCTTCAATAGCGAGCTATTCTTTGCTCCAGTCACTACCTTATTCATTCTTCACTAGAGTAAAGAAAATTATCTTGTTTCCTGAATGAGTGTATATCATTGCTTTAAGGGAACAGTTATGTCTTCTCTAGCGTACTCCAACCAAGTCAGATACATACAGGTTATTAAACATATCACACATCCATTTTCAGTTTATCACATGCATCGTATCTCAAAATTCAGAGTCCAGATCCCTGAAATCAAAATCAATCTACAATGGATCTAGTTCAATTCCTATTCCACACCAATGATATTTAAACACTTAACTATATAAACATTTAACTATTGTTGAGATTTTCATCATCTATAACCATTAAGAACCATAATCCATGAATTTTGCTACCTAAGACAACTCCAACCCTTTTACCCTATCTTATACTTTGAGTAAAAAAATTACAAAAAATCAAATTCAACCCACGTACCCTATTTATAATTTCAAAAAAATATAAGGTGTTTGATTCTCTCACAATTAACAGTGTTTTACTTTTCTCCATACCCTATTGGACCTATTTGCAATTTTACAAGTTAAATTTTACATTTTAATCCTTTTAACCATATATTTATTTATTTATGTAGCGTCTTGAAAATGAGCCTAGAATTTTTTGAATGATGTTAATTAACTATGTGATTTCGTAAAATGAGTTTAACTCATTTTTTAATTAATTTTCAAATGATAAAATTTTTATGTTGAATATAATAAAAAATATATATATATTTTTATCTGAAATTTTTATTTAAAGGAATTCAAGAAATATTTATTTATTTCTTTATTTATTTATTTTGGGCAAATTATTAAGAGTAGACTAAATATTGAAGTAATTCGAGTCTTAGAACCGTTAGGATAATATTCATCTTTTAATTGAATTATTTTCTAAAATTTTCTATTGAATTAGAAAAACTATATGTAGTGATTTAGATTAGTGAAGTTAGGATAATTTTGGGCTTAGTGTAAATCAATTAAGTTTTAGAACCAATTCCTTTAACTAGAGCCCAGCCCATCAGAAGAATTCCATGTTCTCTTTCTCAAACAAATAGGTATTCATTCGTTCTTTTCTTTCAAAAACCAAACAAACAGAGTAATCCAGCTCTACTTCTGCATGTCTTTCAAGCCAACTCAATTTTTGTGTGATTTAAAGGTAATTTAGCTTCTTCTCATTCTTTCCTCTCTAGTTTATCTCATCTAAGGTTGTAGAATTCTCATCCTCTAATTCAACTTCTAGGGTTTTAAATTCTGATCCTCTACTGTAGGTCTCATCAATTCTGCAAATTGGAAGCTAAGAACTGTTAGAGGTAATTGATTATTCCTTATTCTACGGAATTCCATTAATTTAGATTGAAATTTTACTTAAATTGTTGTCTAATCTCTGCCTAGGGTTCATTCTGCGGATAAGGAGGTTCATCTTACTAAATTGTGTCTTGTTTTCTTTAAAAGATTATTTTATAGGAATAAGTGATAAAACCAGTCTTGGAAGCAAATAAGTTCTCTTAAAATTGATCTCTGGTTTTAGAAATTCTCATTATCTTGAGTCTGAAGCTAAGTTTTTGTTAGATTATATTTTTGTTTTAATCTAAATGATTTGCCCTGTTTTTAAACGTGGTTTTAAACGTGTCTGTAATGGTTTATAGATTGAGCAGAGGATATGGGTTTTGTAAAAATAAGTTAGGTTCCTTTTATTTTAAACGAATACATAACTTCAAAGTGGCTTTTGAAACTGAAATTGGTATCTGGTGGTCTAGGTGACCAAGCTATGGGAGGAAAACTTTAACCGAGTTTTATTGATTTTTGGAATAGCGAATCGAGGTTGGTAAAATCTGTTTTCGCCCTACATATTGTTTGTTTATGATTTTTCTTCTTGACTTTTCTGCATATTAAATTGGTTGATATTATGTTTTGTAGTAGCTGCTTTGATGTAAGTTAAATTAATTTATTTTAAAGACTAGTGTCAAATGAGATTTTAGTTTAGTTAGCCATTAGAGTGGAAATGTTGGTGTTATATTGAATCTCTGCTTGAATGTGATTTGATGTTGAATCCCTGCTTTGTTATGTTTTGGTGCTGATATTAGTTCTAGTGTATAAAATAAATTGACTAAGTGTAAAGTGAAACACCTTAATGCCCGTTTTTAGTTTATAGTATATTTGATGATGAAAAGGCGCCTTAGGGGTTAATGAAGTACTTCGACACCATTGCGGTGAAATGGCGAGAGAAAATGCCATTAGGGTAGACTTCGGTCTAATAGTGTAGACTTCGGTCTAATTATGGGGCTTCAGCTCAATAGTGAGACTTCGGTCTATAGTGCCATTCATAGAATGGAAGTGCGGATTTAAATCCGATAGTGGGACTTTGGTCCAATAGTGTTCCCGTTTCACCAAGTGCTTATAGACTAATCGGCATTGAAAATTGTAATTTTGATGATCAATTTCTTAGTTATATAGTAGTGTTGTGCATCTTATGGTTTTGGGCAATTTATGTCTTGTTTGGTTATATTGATGCTTTATTGGCCGATTATGGTTTCGGTGATGTATTTGAGTGATGGTTTTGCAATGTATATATTAGTGTTTTTCTTGTGCTTGACTTTGGAGTTAATTTGTGAGTTGTGCATACGAATAGATAGTTTAGAGTTTTGGTATAGAGTTGAGATGTCATATATAGTGGAAATTGTTTAGTTAATTTCTAAATTGATCATGTCATATTAGAGTTATTGCGCTGCAGGTTTTTAATTAATAATTGGGCTTACATCACATTTAGGTGTCAATTAGTATGTTCCTATATAGTGATAAAAAGATGACCAAGTAGGTCACTTGTGCAGTTCTAGGAGATCAAACGGATGGGCCGTTGGTCGAGTAGTTTATATAATTGTGTTATTTGGTAGCTATAGATGTCACGTTTAAAATTTGGTTTCATTTTGAGTTGATCCGGTTGTGTCAACTGAGCAAGTCGCTCAAATGGTCACAAACTAGCTGTAAAATTTCAGGTTTTAACAACAGACTTCTTTATCTTTGTTCTCTTTCGTTTTAAATCCGTTTTGGACCAAATTTGAGGCTATGCATTCGTTATGATATCTACTATTTATTTATATTCTATTTTATAATTTAATGGACTGTTTTATATATTTAAAAGTTTGAAAAATCCTTCAGGTGTTCATTAAATTTCAGTTTTAATAGTGAACTTCTTTAACTCTGTTCTCTTCCGTTTTAAATCCGTTTTGGACAAAATTTGTGGCCACGCATTCGTTATGATATCTACTATTTACTTATATTTTTCTTAGAATTTATTGAGCTGATTCTATATTTAAAAATCTGGAAACTCTTTCAGGTGTTCGTAAAACTTCAGGTTTTAATAGCGGACTTATTTATCTCTGTTCTCTTTCGTTTTAGCTCTGTTTAGCATAAAGTTTAAGGTCAGTGTTTTGTGTTGATACCTACTATTTAATTATATTTTTTTATAATTTATTGGGTTGTTTCTTTTATATTTTAAATTTCGAAAAGTCTTCGAGTGTTATGCATTGGTAAATTCGGTTTCATTAAATTGATTGAGTTTATAGGATTTCATAGCCATGTATGTTGACCATTTTTACCTCATCTAGTATTCTTCCAACCTATCTCAAGCACAAGTTTATTTTGTCTCGACTTACGGGAATTGTTTGATCCGGTTACTTGTGGCACAAGTTACCTCAATTTTGCATTTGCATTAGCTTAATGAAGTTAATAATCAAGAATAATTCAAGTTAATAAATAAGACTAATTGATTAAGCATGAAATTGGCATTATTCTTGCACTATTTTGTTTATTATTTTTGGACATTGTTGAAGATTTATTATTAATTTATCTGTTTTTGTAATTTTGGACAGATTGGAGGCAATTATACAAATATGAAGGTTTATGACAACAATTACTAAAGCATACTCAAAGTCAACAAGATGTCATCTGAAGACTTATTTAGAAATAAACTGATAGGATTTTTTGGGATTTTATGTTTTGAATTTAGAGTTTTTAAATAAGGATTCTGAGGAGATTTTGAAGGATTTTCAATTTTGTAACAAAGTATATATTTACTCTGAATGATCAGACTTAGGAGTTTTAGTTTTAGTTTTCAATAAAAACACTCCGTTTCTCTTCTTTTTGTACGTTCAATTCAAAATATAGACGATGATGTTGACAGCATCCATGCGGTGCTAAACTAGTCTGCCTAGCTAAACGATCAATTTAATTAATTCGAGTTGTGAGATCTTTGCTTCGTTGCTTTATCTTTTAATATTTGTGTAGTCTCTGTGCCCATAGTTAAGGTCACTCCGTGCCCATAGTTAAGGTCATGTTAGTTTTATTTGATTAATTGATTAAGCACGCGATTGGTTAATTGAGTAGGCTAATACACTGTATGTTAGATAATTCGTAATTAATCTGACCTAGGTAGTGTTGAGGTTCCACAATCATAGTTCAAGAACTGTCATACTGATTCATTGGCTATGATCGCAGGTCTTTTCTAGTTTATAATGCAATCTACGTGTTAGATTAGTGATTGATTCGAAGGGTCGTACCCGGTCAGTCTAATAACTAAGGAAAATATTGGTTGTTAGGCACGTTGTCAATAACTATAACTGTGGTTATTAAAATTGATAGAGATATCTGTTGAATCAATGATCGACACATTAATTAAATGATCGATTAGCTGGGTCTTTTAATATATTTGATTGTTAATATTTTGCATTTTTAGCATTCAGTCCAAATCCAATTTTCAAACTCCCATTTACATTACTTGGTCAGTATACAATACACAATTGATAACCGTTCTCTGTGGATTCGACCTTGTTTACTACAATCAATTTGTTGTTTACAGGATATTTAAATTACTGACGGATTCGACACCTGTCAAAATTTGGCTGCATATAGATCTTAGTGTGTTGTAATGTCTTGCTTTATTTTATTTTATTGATCTTGTTTGCTTGGTATGAGTTGATGGTTGAACCATTGTATGGTGAAGCTAAAGGCAAAGCTTCAATTGCATCTTGTGTGACACTTAGCTAAAATTATATAGAGCATTTGTGTGTCTGTGTTTTTTGGACAAGATTTTTACCAACTTGGCTATATAGCTTACCCTTCGGTTTCTTTTTATTTTGTTTTTTTTTCTTTAAATTTAAAATGGAGCAGGTGATCGAGCAGGTTCTTTTGGTCGGGCTTCGGATAGCCTCTTATGGAGTCATTACGCATTTTGTTATATGTCCATAGTAGATGTGTATAGGGCATATTTTTATTTTGTAAATTTTAATACCTAATGTTATCAAATGGGTACAAGAAAATGTTAAAATAGCTACGAAAATTAGCTACGGATTTTTTTAAGCAATGTAGCGACGGTATTACTATGGACTTGCTATGGAATTGATTGAAATTCTAATTAAAATGTTAACGTAGCAAATTCGTAGCAATGTTATAGCAATGCTAGCTACGAAATTTTAATACGTAGCAATTTTTTTGATGCCACAATTGCAGGAAATATAGCTACAGATATTCTGTAGCAATGTTCTAGCAACACTAGCTACGGAATGTAATATGTGGTAATTTTTTTGGCGCCACAACGAAGGGAAATGTAGCTACGGATATTCAGTAACAATCCCGTAGCTATTGATATTCCGTAGCAATGTTGTAGCTATTGATATTCCGTAGTAATTCTATAGCTACGGATATTCCATAGCAATGCGTAGCTACGGATATTTCGTAGCAATGTTGTAGCAAAGCTAACTACAAAATTTAGGTACGTAACGACTATTTTGGCGCCACATGGCGAGAAATCGAGCTATAGAAAATTCGTAGCAATACTGTAGCAACACTAGCTACAAGTGCAATATGTAGTAATTATTTTGGTGCCACAATGGCACAGAACATAGCTACGGATACTCCATAGCAATGTTATAGTACTTATTTCAATGAGGCAATTGCATTATTAGCTACGATTTTTTTTTTATTATTTTTTTCTAGAAGCTTTGTTACAAATTTTATAAAATAAAAGGAATTTAGTTTTTCTTAATTACTTAATATATATATATCTATAAAATTTGTATTTATTGCTACGAATTTAGTTTATTTTTTTCTTTTTCAACATTCGTAAAATTCAACATAGCTTTTAACTTTATATTCATATATGTTATACTAATTTACTTTTAACATTTTTCTTTAAAGTATTTTATATATCAAAATTTAATTTCTTTAATATTTATTATTTATTTTTATTAAAAAAATATATTATTTAACTATTTATAAATTCAAAATCCATTCTCATACTAAACGAGCCAATGGCTCAGCTGGTACTTAGTATGTTTCCTCATTTCTTGCATCCTAAGAGGTTGTGAGTTCGAGTCCCATGGAATGTGAAATGATATCTAGGTGTATTTAGGGCTTGAGGCCTAAGAGGTTGTGAGTTCGAGTCCCATGGAATGAGGCCTTTACCATGGGTGCCCCACGGGCTCACACCAATGTGAGTGGACCGTAAGGTTGGTCTCTAGGTGTATTTAGGGCTTGAGGCCTTTACCATGGTTGCCCCACAGGTTGGCGTCTGTGGGGTAACCATGGCAGGGGTGAGGCATCAAAGATGTTACATTTTGTAACTTAGTTACAGACTTGTGGTCGTAGTTATTCCGTAGTTGGTTTGCTACATACCATGGCAGGGGTGAGGCATTAAAGATGTTACATTTTGTAACAAGCAATATTAGTTACAGACTTGTGGTCGTAGTTATTCCGTAGTTGGTTTGCTACATACCATTGGCTACGAATTAACTACAAAGTTGCTATGGAAAATTTAGTGACGGACATGTAGCTACAGAATATGCTTGCTACGGATTTTTTAAGAAAAAGCCTAAAAAGTTATTGCTACGAAATATGTATAGCTAATCCGTAACTCCTTTGCTACGGAAATAATTTTCCGTAGCTAAGGATTTTAGCTACGAAATCATTTTTGTGGTAAATCCGTGGCAATGGTCGAAATAGCTACGCAATAGCTACGAAATCGACTGTAGCTATTCCAACAATTTTTTGTAGTGGTATTTGTAAATGTTTAAATGAACTCTTGAGTGATGTATAAATGTTTTTTTTTTTGAGGTTATGTGTATATCTATAAAGGTTTATTGAACAAGTTGCATTTTAAAATAGCTAAGTAAGTTATTTTTATTACTTACATTGATAGAGGGTATCAATTTATGATAACCCATATTGTACAAGTTTGGCACAATTGCATTCCTAGGTTCGTCATAGCTCGCCTTCGGGATGGTCCATCACCGGGCCGAGGACGGGTTGTGGCGTGACAATTTATTACTTTATTGATAGTTATAAATTAACATTAATTATATGATATTTAAAATATTTAATTTTAAAATATTTATAATAATTATTTTTAATAATAATATTTTAATATAAAAATTAAAATAATAATAAAATAACTACATAAAATCATAAATTAATACCTAATTAAAGTTACCTGTATATAAATTAAAAACACCACAAATGAACTCATACATAAATTAAAAACTACCATTTAAAAAAAGTATATATAATTTATAATTCAGAGTTGTCAATTCATTCTTTTCACCATGTGTTCTTGGGTCAACTATCTACATATAAATGTGAGTTAATTGCACTCACACCTCCTGAACGATAGCAAATTACACATATATGAATATTTTAATATTAATATACAATCACACCCCTTCTATCCATAAAAATTAATGAAAATATAAGGTAACATTAACTTTAAATGAACATTACATCATATAGATGTATTCAGAATTGCAAATTTCATTGTTGTATTGATAAATTTATTAATTAAACAAGGTTTCATTATCGGACAATGGGGTGTGAGTGTGTATTAATACCAAAATATTCATTTGTGTGTAATTTACCATCGTTCAGGGGGTTTGAGTGCAATTAACTATATAAAATTCTATAAGTGTCCAATAATCTGTATAACACAACTACTTATGAATTCAAAGCTTTAACATGTATTCTTTAGCATCATCTTCTTCTTCTTCAGGAAATGAACTTGACCTAACAGTGGCTATACAAGCTCATCAGGATCAGGCTCGAGTACGATATTCACTATTAACTCGTATACTTTCGAATAATGATCTTATAATTAGACACTACAAAAGAGAAGAAGATGTCAAGCACAGAATTATAGAGGATCACTTCCTGGTCGCCAAGTTATTAATCGGGGACAAGTAGATGTCCACCAACGTATGTGGAATAATTACTTCTCTAAAGAGTGATTATATGATGACACATAGTTTCGAAGGAGATTTCCAATGGATAGGGATATCTTCCTACGTATTATGGATGCAGTGGAAAATCATGATAACTATTTCCAACGGTGATATGGCGCTTTGGGTAGAGCTGGAATATCTGGTCTTCAAAAGATCACGGCTGATTTAAGAATGCTAGCATACGGCGCATCAACGGATTCCACTTATGAATATATTAAAATCGGAGAATCAATTGCTATTGAAAGTATGAATAGATTTTGTCAGACTGTTGTTGAGATATTTGGGGAATAGTACCTCAGATTGCCTAATGAGAATGATATAGTAAGATTACTATATTTTGGTGAGCAGCGTGGTTTCTTTGGAATATTGGGGAGCCTTGATTGTATGCATTGGGAGTGGAAAAATTGTCTAACAGTTTGGGCGGGTCAATATATTGGTCGCAGCGGATCATCGACAATTATATTGGAAGCTGTAGTTGATTATGATCTCTGGATATGGCATGCTTATTTTAGTTTACCAGGTTCTAATAATGATATTAATATATATTAGAATCATCTCATTTGTTTGCCAACCTTACTGCAGGTTTAGCTCCCAAAGCTCATTATGTAATTCAAGGAAAAAAATATGATACCGATTATTATTTGCCTGATGGTATCTACCATAAATGGTCAACTCTTGTGCAGAGCATTCAGAATTCTATGGGTAATAAAAAGAAATTACTTGTAATGAAATAATAAGCTTGTAGAAATGATGTTGAACGTACATTTGGAGTTCTACAATCACGTTGGGCAATAATAAAATGACCTACAAGATTTAGGAATAAAAGAGTGTTACAGTATACCATGACAGTTTGCATCATAATGCATAATATGATTATTGAAAAAGAACGTGACATGGATGTGAATATCAACTATCAGACAGAAGCTGTTAGTTCTGGAATCAATATGGTTTCAAATGAGAATGGTGACTTTGATAGGTTTCTTGCAAGACATAGACAAATTAGAGATAGAAATGCTCACCATACACTTCGAGATGCATTAATTGATCATTTGTGGGATTGATATAGTAACTCGAAAAATCAAATAGAATGAGCTTATGTTATCTACTTTTAGTATTTAATTTATTTAACTCTGATAATGTAATCGTTATTTATCGTGTTAAAAAAATTATCTTTCGACTTTTTGTTATTTTATTTTATAATTTTATAACAAAACTAATATTATTAATTCAAATTTATTTATTAATAATATAAAAAAAATAAAATATTTATTTATTATTATGTTAATAATATTAATAATTTATATTATTAATAAACCATCTACAATTATTAATCTTGCAATATTAATTTTGGATTCAAAATTTAGCCGCAAAAAGTAAAATAATTATAATTTAAACCCAAAATGAAGATAAGGTATGGATAGAGTTGGAATTAAAATCAGGATATAATGATAGGGTATGTCTTATATTTAAGATAGGGTATGGTTGTGGGTTAGAGATGGCCAATATATGCTCATGTCTCATATACTAAACTAGCAAACCTAAAACATAGCATAAAATGAAGCTACATAGTACATACCTTTAATATCCGGTTATCATCCCGATTCAAGTTTTCCAAAATAATAAAATGGTCATACACGTCACCGCACACATCAATCAATTCATAATATAAACCATTACTAGCAATTCAATCAATCATCAATCTCTAATCTTATATCTAACAAGACATACATACCCTTAAGAAAACTCTACCCTGAATAAGACCGTAAGGAACATGTCCAAAATGTGGAAATTGAATAGTAAGATTTTACCTTTTGCTATGTTTCCTCCTCCCATAATAGTATTCAACTTTCTAGTGCCATCTTACAAGTTTTGAATGAATGGAGAATAGAACGTAAGATATTTTCTATCACTTTAGACAATGCATATGCAAATGATAATATGCAAGATAAGTTAAGGGAAACTCTTCGCACTATTGATGGTTTGCTTTATGGGGGAGAATTTTGTTATGTATATTGTTGTGCACACATTTTAAATCTCATTGTTCAAGATGGATTAAATACTGTAAAGGATGCTTTACACAAAGTTAGGGAGAATGTCAAGTACATTAAGGGGTCAGAGAGTAGGAAATTTTTTTTTTCAAGAATTTGTCACCACAATTGGTCTTGAAGGGGGGTCTACTTACATATAGATGTATCAACTAGATGGAATTCTACCTTTTTAATGCTTCAAAATGTCTTAAAATATAAGTGGGCATTTAACTATATGAAAACACGTAATAGCAACTATTGCAAGTGGTGTCCATCTGAGTAAGAGTGATTAAGAGCAGAAAAAACATGTGAGATTTTGGCCCATTTGTACTCTATCACTACTTTGATATCGAGTTCTAACTATTCGACTTCAAAATTATATTTTCATCAACTATGGAAGATCGAGTGTCTCTTGATGAGAAATAAGGATAATGATGATGAGATTATCGAGAAATGATACAAAGTATGAGAGAGAAGTTTGACAAGTCTGGGATGAGTATAGTGAAATTCTTTACATGGATGCGGCTCTTGATCCTCGAATGAAACTTGATATGGTGTAGTTTTGTTTTGATGAGATTGATGATGAAGTTGGTACTAGAATTAAAATGAAAAAACTTAAGAGAAATTTGACCCTACTCTATAGTGACTATGCTGGAGCATCACCACTATCTTCTACTATTCCACATAATCAATCAAGCTTAAGGAGGCCAAATATGGGAATAAATTCAGTAACAATGGAATCTGCGGTAGATGTAAGTTATTTAATAATATAATTTTAAATATGATTTTTTTTTATGATTTTTAAGTTATAGTATACCCTTATTTTTTTATTTTATTTTATGGTTGTATTGATAAGATATGATACGAATTAGTAGTTGTAGGCGACTCCTTAATGCGGGTTCTGAAAAAAGTAAGTTAGAGAAGTACTTAGAAGAACCATCTCTAGAATAGCGGATTTTGCTGCTTTGGATGTTTTAACTTGGTTGAAGGATAACAAGTCAAGATTTTCCGACCTAGCTCGTATGGCATGTGATGTCCTTAGCATACCAATTACTACAATGGCTTCTGAGTCTTCCTTTAGTATTGGTTCTAGAGTATTAAACAAGTATCGAAGTTCTCTTCTCTCCCGAAATGTTCAAGCTTTAATTTGTACACAAAATTGACTTCTTGGTTATGTTTCTATTGGTAAATAACATTATTTTCTAATATTTATTTGTATTTGTTAACTAGTGTATCTTGTTAACTATTTCTTCTTGTTATAGATGATGAAAGCATTGATGGAAAAGAGATTGAAGATGGATATAGTTCAAGAGTAGTTTCAAATGGTTGATGTGGATGAAGACGAAGACATTCAATTATAAATTTGTATTCTTTGATAAATTTTTTATTTGTCATTTAATAGTTCAATTGAAAATTGACATTTAATTATAACTTTGGATGTTGTTGTATTTTAGTTGGATTTTTTTATGTTGAATGATGTTATTTTTATATTTGAAAGTTTTTTTTTTTTTTTTATGTGGAATGATGCTGATTTTTTAGCTGTTAAGCTGTTGTTTCTAATGTGGATGATGTTGTTTTTTTAGTTGGAATGATGTTGTGTTTTCATGCGGAAATATTGTTGTTTTTTTAGTTGGAATGATGTTATTTTTACACTTGAAAGATGCTATTTTTAGTTAGAATGCTCCTGTTTTTTCAAGTAGAATGATGTTGTTTTTTCAGGTGGAATGCTATTATTTTTTATATTGGGTTGTTACTGCTTTGACTTGGGCTGCCGCTATTTTGATGCTGGAATGCTACTTTTTTTATGTTGAATTGCTGCTATTTGAATGCTAGAATGTTGCAGTTTTTTTATGCTGGAATTTGGATGACTTTGTTTTTATTTTCATATTAAATTACTATTGATGTTGTTTTCAGGTGCCATTAATGTTGTTTTTGCTAATTATTTATTGTTTTCAAAGTGAGACATTGAATTTAATGGATTAATTATTTTTGTTTAATATATTTGCTTACAAAGTTATTAACCCATTGTGTTTATTTTTACTAATAATAATAAATTTCAATTTTTATATATTTTAAATTTTTATTATTATGTTTATTTCAAAATCATTTTTTTTTAAAGAATTTTTTCGCATTTTTCAATTTTGTAAATATACCTATCAAATAATATAAAATAAAATAAAAAATTAAAAATTACCGACCCCGCACCCGTGTGGAAGGGCACGGAAAGCTCACGGCTTTTTGGCGGACACAGCTTCAATGGGTTTTAATCATCTCGCTCTTCTTAAAACAGACGCGTATGTGTATGTATCTATCGATGGTGATTTTACTTTGTTGTATTTATTATTTAGTTAAATTAATTAATTAGGTTTAAATGGTATGTTGTTAACTAGATGGTAGTGTTTGGTCTATTGCGTGTAGTCTTGAACTCTCTATTTACTAAAAGGATTATTATATATTTTTTAATATTATAAAAATCGAATATTAAAAATTATGGTATTTTATCGAAAACTTTAAATTAATAAAATTCGAATATTTAATAAATAAATTAATTTAAATTGTGGATGAATTAAATAAAATTTTTAAAATAATACTTTATATTAATTATTAATATATATTACTATAATATGTTCTCCAAGGAAATGCAAAATATGGCTACTTAGTAGTAATAATAATGATTCAAATATATATTATATAAAATTAAAACTTATATAATAATTATTTAATTTTTATTTTTTTTAATAGTAAACACAAATATATTTTAAAAATTATATAATAGTAATTTGAGTAATATCATATTAGTTAAAAATATTTTGTCAAATTTTATTTTTACATAATGCTACTTAAACTATTAAGTCAAGAATATAAATCTTAATCCATGAAACATTAATAGTAATAATTATTCTAAAAAAAATTTCAACTTTCAAATTCAACCATATACTAAATATGTAATTAATATATTAAATATGTAATTAATTTTAATTAAATGAACAATTTTCATTGTCAAATTGGCTTATAGATATGCCAAACTGGTTTACTTGAGCTATATGCAACAAGTAGTTGTACATAAGATGTATTAATAAGTAATAAAGTGAGAATTTAATTTAAGGAAATTTTTTATTTATATATTTTTTATTATTTATAATTATATATAATATATTTATTATTTTGAATAACTGCCTTGTAAATTATATAATCTTCTTATTAGAGCATCTTTAATGGTTTAACCAACTGAGACATGTGGCATAATAAACAGAGGGGGCAAATAATGATGCATCAAAAATATTATTTCTGAAGAAAAAAATTAAAAATAGACCACAATGATTATTATCTATTTGGATTTTCCTAATTTATAATCCATTAGAATTAAACTTCTATTTCCTTTTTAATTTATAATTTAAATAGAAATATATAATTATAATTTTAAAATATTAAAAATGCTGATTGACACCATCAGTTAGAACGTAGAAAATAGAAGATCTACTCTACACCTTTTATTATTTTTTCTACCACTCTACTCTATCTCCTTTATTATTTTTTCTACCACGTCACCAGCACATTGTAAATTCACATTGTCATTGAAGTAGATTTTTTAAATAAAAAAATTCAAAATATCCAAGCAAACCAATAGATTCACATCCCAGTGGAAATGCTCTTATATACGTGGGAATTAAAAAATAACCGTAATTAACTTTCCAAAAATATAAAAAATTGAGAGATTCTATTGTGAAGAATCTCATATTTCATTTCATGCATACTTTTCTTTATTAATAGTCCATGAAAAAATATCCTTCATGTAATATAAAAAGTCAATTGCTTTATTTATTTATACTTAATTTAAATTATTTTAATAATAATATATATATATATATTATTTGCAAAATGACCTAACGTTACCCTCATCGTGATCGCAATTAATACGTGGTTTTTGGTTGTTGAGATTAGTATCGGACTTTATCGATTAAAATAACTAATTATTATTATTATTTATAAATATATTAAAGGGAAAAAGTGATTATTATTTTTTTAATAAAAAAAAAAAACACGTAACTGTATTAGTGATATAGCACGATGCTTTGTAATTTGTATTACAGAATAAAAATATAAATTTAAAATTTTAATTATTTTTTATTGGAAAATTATATATAAATTATTTAAAATAAATAAACAATTCCTACATCAATTTTATTTAAGCAAATACGTTTTAAATTTTTATATAAAACATCTAAAAATGAAAGTTAGTTTAGTGATTAAGTTTTAATAAATAATTTTTTTTAAAAAAATTGTACCGTCCCAATTCACGCTCCAATTCTGACAAAATTTTAAAATAATATTTTATTTCCATTATATAATGAGTTTCTCCCTCTTCTCATCCATCCAAACTGGGATGAGGGATAGTTTGCCATAAACCAATCAGATTTTAATAAATTTATCTGTGAAACTTATTTTTTATATATTTTTAATATATTTTTAATTTTTAAAATTTTATTTTTTAAATTTTTAAATAATTACATATCTGACAGCACAATAAACTGGGACATAAAGTATTCCTCCTATTGCTGATGCTCTTATAAAAATAACAAAAAGTGTTTCATAGTCATCGGGATTAGAAAATAACTTTACTTAAGATATGTATAAATCACTCATGCAAAGCATGATTTTTATTTAAATATAATCATAATTTAAATAAAACAATTTATGAACTAATAACGTGAAGAGGATAATAAATTAATTTAGTATATAAAAATATCATATAAATGACAACAATTTAAAATTAATAGAATACTTAATTACATTTTTCATAATTTCCAATTAACATTAAAAAATTATGTAATATATTAAATTGATAAGGGTAAAATAAAAATGCAACATCAAACAAAACAACATTGTAAGCTACATGGTTTTAAACCATGTTTTGGCCATGCTTCATATACGTGAGACTTAAAAGAAAAAATAAAGGGAAAGTTTATTTTATAGATCATAAAAAGTTAAATATACAATTATAAGTATATTTTGAAAAATTTGTAAAATTAAAATTTGATTTTCTGTCCATAAGCCGTTTACTAATAGTGACTGTAATTCACAGACACAGACTTGTGGATTATAAAAATTTAAGGGTATTTTAAAAAACTGAAGCTATGGGGTGAAAATCAAACTTTTAAAATTTTATTTTTGTTTGTTTTCAAAATCAGACTTATAATTGTATTTTAAAGTTTTTAAAATGTACATTTAAAAAAATTCCAAAAAAAAAAAAGTTTAAAGAAAAAGGAAATGAAATTGAACCAAAGTTAAACGCGTGTCCATTTTTTGTAGTGTCTTCCAACAAAACATACTATTTTTTATTATTTGATTGTAGTAGTAAATATCTTTAATTGTAGACAATTAAAATTATAATAATTTTATACTTAAAAATGTATAATAAAATGAATAAAATAAACTTTTATTTAATTATATTCTTTTTAGGAAAAATTATAAAATATAAATTTTCAAACTTTAACTTTAAGTAAATAGAGCATCTAAACTTTATTTAAATTTATAAACTTTTAAAAGTTTGAAACTTCAAAAATGAATCAAATTGATTAATATACCCTTAAAAACGCGCTTCACGACATCACTAGTCTGTGAAGCGCACTTCACAGGCCAGTTATGCCGTGAAGTGCGTCTACAAAGGCATGTGGGAAAATTTGGTTCATTTTTTAAGTTTCAAATTTTTAAAAGTTTAAAATTTTAAAATAAAGTTTAAATAGTTTATTAACTTAATTTAAAATTTCAAATGACTAAAAATAAAATCACCCCTTTTTTTTATTAGCTAAAAGCATTTTCAATGGAACGACAGGTGTGAGATGATGTGGTCCTTTAAAGTAGAAATAGTGAATGATGAAATGACAAAATCTTAAATGATAAAGAGTGTAATTTAAAAATAGTTATACAATAGTCCTGTCTATCACTTTTTTCTTTTTTAAAATTTAGTAGAAAGCTAATAAAAAAAATTGAAACACATTTAAAAAATCTAATAAAATACTATAAAAAAGTTGAGTCAGCATGTTTATTTGACCGTCTAAAATAAAAAATATGATTAATCTATTTTAAATTTTGTCACACCATTGTTTCTAAAAATATTGTTCACATAGTTGATATGGTCGTGCAAATTTATTGATTTGCACATTCACGTGCACATTTTAGATTTTTTGTTTTAAAAATCTACTTTAATAATAATGTGAATTCAAAATGTCTAGGTGACATAGCAGAAAAAATAACAGATCTAAATTTTAAAAAATTTACAAATTAAAAAGGAAAATGAAGTTTAATTTTAATGGATTACAAATTAGAAAAGTCACAATAACCACTATACCCTATTTGCCCTTTATTTATGATTTCATATATGTCTCAATCCAATAAACCACTGGAAATGCAAAATGTTATATATAATAAAATAAATTTAATTATAAAATAATCAAAAATTAAAAAATAATAATAAAATTATATAAAAATAATAAAAATGACAGCTTAGAAGCACGTGAAGAGAAAAAAGATATAGTAATTTAATTTATTTTTTTTAATTATTTTTTCTGAATTGAAAAAAGTCCTAAGAACGTAGGAGAAAACCTATGGATGTATTCATATATAGAGAGAGAGTATAAGAAACGAGGAGTAACATAACATGAACAAATTAATGAGCATGAACGTCACAGAGCCAACAATTGCCTCTGCGTTAGCTACAATTCTGATAACATGGATGTTGGTGAAGTTTCTGAATTGGGTATGGTTTCGGCCCAGGAGGTTGGAGAAGTTGTTGAGAGCACAAGGTTTCTGCATGGAGACACTCAGGAGAGTGCTATGATGAGCAAACAAGCACACACTATAACACTCAATCAACCTCATGAATACATACAGAGAGTTATCCCTTTTGAAACTCATATCCTCCACAAATATGGTAAGTTCCCAATTTCTGTTCTTACAGATTCAGTGATTTGAGTTTAGTTATATTAAAGCAAAATCAATACTGTGCAGGGAAGAAGTCTTTCATGTGGGATGGTCCAACACCAAAAATAAACATCACGGACATCAAATTGATAAAGGAAGTATTTAACAAGCGTGAAATGTTTCACAAACCTAAAAACCCACTTTTAAGTTTGCTCATGCAGGGGATGGCGATGTATGAGGGTGAGGAGTGGTTTAAATCCAGAAAGATAGTCAACCCTGCTTTCCATCTTCTTAAATTGAAGGTGATTACTTCTCAACCCAATTCTACACATCTTCTTCATCACAGATTGCCATGACTAAAAGAACTATTTAATTGCTGTACAGGATATGTTTCCTAAAATGTATAGGAGTTGTAATGATATGATAACCAAGTGGAAGGTTATGGTTTCAAAAGAAAAATCTCAGGTGTTAAATGTATGGCCTCATATACAAACAATGGCTGCGGATGTAATTTCCAGGACAGCATTTGGCAGTAGCTATGAAGATGGAAGAAAAATATTTGAACTTATAAGAATACAAGAGGGGCTTTTCTTTGAGGCTTCTCAATCTGTTTACATTCCAGGACGGAGGTATAATCACTTCATTTCACTTAATAATATTTGATGACATTACTCACTTTTGAACAAATGTAGGTTTCTGCCCACTAATTTAAACAGAAGAATGAAAAGCAATTTCTGGAAAATAAGAGATTTGATAAAAGGGATTATAAATAAAAGAGAAGAGGCATTGAAACATGGAAAAGCAAGTAATGATGATTTATTAGGAGCATTGATGGAATCAAATAACATAGAGATGCGAAACAAAGAAGAAGGAATGAGTGTAGATGAAGTCATTGAGGAGTGTAAGCTATTTTACCTTGCTGGACAGGAAACCACTGAAGGAATGAGTGTAGATGAAGTCATTGAGGAGTGTAAGCTATTTTACCTTGCTGGACAGGAAACCACTGCATCTTTGCTCGTATGGACTCTGGTTTTGCTGTGCATGTATCCACATTGGCAACAACTAGCTAGACAAGAAGTGCTACAAGTCATTAAGAAAGACCAACCAAAGTTTGATGATCTAAATCAGCTTAAAGTGGTAAGTTTATAATAAATCAATGTTCACTCTCATTCTAACTAATTTCATACTAAACTCTTCATGAATCAAAATTGCAGATAAACATGATTCTCAATGAAACACTGAGACTTTATTTACCTGTTGTAACACTTACCCTGATTGAATACTGTTGACACAAAGCTGGGAGATATAAGTATACCATCAGGAGTAATAGTTCAATTACCAATACATGTGTTGCATCATGATAAAGACTACTGGGGAGATGATGCAAAGGAGTTCAATCCTGGTAGATTTTCTGAGGGAATTTCAAAAGCAGCAAAGACTGATGAAGTACCCTTCTTCCCATTCGGATGGGGTCCTCGGATTTGTATTGGACAAAACTTTGCTCTGATGGAAGCAAAGTTGGCTCTGGCATTAATTTTGCAGAATTTCAAATTGGAGCTTTCTTCAACTTATGTTCATGCTCCTGCCCATGGAATTACTATACAACCAGAACTCGGAGTCCACTTAATTTTAAGTGCAATTTAGTATATTTATACATATAAAGTCGATACAGAATGTTGAATAAAACTATATTATTCAAGTTAATATGGTTTCACTGAAAGTTTGATCATTTATATAAATTGTGTGTTCTTGACCCTTTTTGTCTGCTCTCCAAAGCACCACCTGTCACAAATTACATGCGAATTTTGTCTTCCACAAAGTCTTTCAATGGACAGCATCCTTCGTAAGCCTTTTAATTAAAATCTAATAAAAGACCATTTGTTTAAAAAAAAAAAAATACTTGAGGTTTCAAATCAGATAAAAATAACAACATAAATGTAGGACAGACAGCACGAACGGATTGAAACAAAAAAGGAGACAAAACATAAGATGCAAAAGCATCAAGTGTTGAAGCTGTCCATGTATGTAGGCCGGGTGAAATTGAATTTCTGTATTGAAAACAAGAACTCATTTGGATCGGCCATCAACACAACATTACAAATCCAATAATGAATGCATAAGTCCTTTCTTCTTCATCATTGTAGAAAACTAGATTTAGAGAAAGGAATTACAAAATATGTATTGATTTATGCCCGCAAAGGAACCACAACGGCATTTGATGTTCGCTCGCTTGGTTCTCTCAAAGGCAATGAATATGTTTTATACTCCTTCTACTGTTAGTACTGTGAAATCTCTATTGCCCCTTCTCGGACGTTGGCTTTACCGCTACAGTACAATTGTGTTCTTTGGATTTACACTATGATTTGTCCAGAATTTACTTTTAGAATCTTTTATTACTATTCTTATATTATTATTTCCCATGCAATATTAATTCCGCATTAGCACCAGGGTTAAAATCGAGATCCAATTTAAAGAGACTTAATGGTTCTGTACCTTAAGAATTCACATTTTTACAATTTTTTTTAAAAAAAAATAATTAAAATGTTAGAAAAGGATTCTATATTGTGAATGGTTTTACAATATCCCGATGTAATCGATGCTTTAAACAATTAAAATTCAATAATCATTTAAGATCTAACTCAACCATTGACCCAGCCACTGCTTTAAGATGGACAAGTTTATGAATACAAATTACAAAATAATTGGATCAAAATTCAACTGACCATTGGCAGAGCTTTAAGATTTTCACATTTAAGTCGGTGAACAACAACAGGAAGTGTGTGGCTTGCTCCTATAGAAAAGACATTTTTCGTGTCATATTGTGCTTTTGAGAGAAGCATTAGAGAAATATTGATTTAAGGGAATTGAAAACATGTAATAAACACTAAAACAACATCATGAATCCTTCTAAATCAACTTGTACTCAAAATAAGGCTAAGGCTTTTTCATGAGGTTCAGTCATATAAGTTCTAGGATCATGATATAGTTTAACAGTTATTCATACCAGTTTCTCACATGCTTCTTTAACAGATAGCTTTTCTTTGATCCAGTCACTACCTTGTTCAGTATCTTATTCACTAGAGTATATATCATGGCTCTAAGGGAACAGTTATGCCTTCTCTAGCCTACCTACTTCACCCAACAAAGTCAGATACATACAGGTTATAATCCTGTCTAAACAATCAAAATCAGATACATACAAGTTATAATCCTGTCTAAACAATCAAACATATCACACATCAATCTTCCAGTTTATCACTTGCATCATATTTCAAATTGAGTCCAGATCCCTGGAATCAAAATCAATCTACAATGGACCTAGTTCAATTCCTATCCAACACCAATGATATATAAATACTTAACTTTTAACCACAGATTGAGATTTTCATCATCTATAACCATTAAGAACCATTCTCCATGAATATTGCTACCTAATATGCTTATGTCTCATATACTAAACTAGCAAACCTAAATCGCAGCATAAAATGAAGATACATAGTACATACCTTCAATATCTGGTCACCATCGCGGTTCAATCTTTCCAAAACAATAAAATGGCCATACCTGTCTCCACACACATCAATCAGTTCATAATACAAATCATCAACTAAACAATTGTTGCATGAGCAATTCAATAAATCAATCAATCCCTAATCTATCTAACAACACGACATACATACATACCCTTAAAAAGACTCTACCCTGAATAAGACCATAAGGAACAGGCCCATAATGTCGCGAATCACGAGAGGCATACACATTATCGCCTTCAATCCACACATGTCCCTTCGGTACCTGCAACAATCAAACCACAATTAGAGAGAATGAGAAAATCAATCAGAGAATCGAAGAGAAGAGAACATACGACGAGAGATTGAAGTAAGTCGGTAGCGTGTGGGTCGAAGAAATTGACGCGATCACCTTCAACGCCTACAATCCGCTTAACGACGCTCTTATTAGGATCGAGAGGCAACTTAACGAGAACAACGTCGCCGACTCCTAGTCTACCCAATCGGTGAGAGAAGTGGTCGGATAAAACGACGTCGCCGGTCAGGTTCAATGTAGGGAGCATACTGGGACCGTACACGGGTGTCGGAGAGAAGATGTAGTTGTTGGTGAAGTGGTACAGTGACAGAAACCTAATCACTACAGAGGCTTCTTTTAGTGCTGCTTTGATCGTCCACATCATCTCACACTTCACCAGTCGTCCATAGTCGCTACTTACCTTCCTGTGCTGCGTTGCAGGTTGATTGACGACAGTCACCAGACGACGGTTATAGATTGGGCTTTGTTCTTTGGGTTTATTGGCCCTTGTTCAAACACTATAAAGCATACATTATTATAGGAGCAAGACATTCTCTTATTATTAACAAAACATGCAAGTAATGTTACAATCATAAGCTGACATTATTGCTAATTTCAATTGAAAAAAATATATCATTTTTATCTTGAATCAAGTAAAGAACCTGTAACAATATAACGAGCTAAGGTCATAGCTCAGGTTAATATACAAGAAGGATTTCAGATGATCCTGCTTTACTGATGATGTTCGGGTATGGAGAATGAGCCTCGTTCAACTAGGCTTGTAACTTTTTGGCCTATTTTTATGGTTTCCAAATAGCCAACCTTGTTGTGTATGGACTGTAGGTAAGACTAATCAATACGTTCAAGATTATACAAGACCATTTCCTCCAGAGCCACTCGAAAGGCGTTTCGGCGAAGACATTGGAGGTTCTGGATTGCGATATCAGCCTTCTGTTTTGCTAATTCTTGTGCTCTCTCTATGCCTCCACAAGACTTGACCAAACTAATGGCTTCGTCTAGTGAACCAGTATCGCAGAATTCGGATTCAATGATCTCTCTTAGTTTCGGCTCTTGCTCTAAAGCGAATATGACTGGGGCTGTCAAATTTCCTTTTGCAAGATCACTGCCTGCTGGCTTCCCCAGCTGCTCTGCTGACTGTGTGAAGTCTAATATGTCGTCTACGATTTGAAAGGATAAACCCAGATTCTTACCGTATTCATACATTTGATTGCTCACATCCTTGTTCACCCCACTAAATATGGCTGCTCCTTTGGTACTGGCAGCTATCAAGGACGCTGTTTTGTAATAGCTCTTAAGCAAATAATCCTCAAGCTCAACGTCACAGTCGAACAAGCTTGATGCTTGCTTTATTTCACCACTTGCAAAGTCTTTGATAACCTGCCATATCACTATTGAATTAAATTAACCATTCATTTGCTGATGCCTACAAATTAAATTTAGAGCAATTATCAGAAAATAGATATATGTATATATATATTTTTTGGATTACAGAAAAGGATGGACATTCCAAATTTACCTGACTGATGAGCTTAATAACTTCAAGGTTTTCAAGATTTGCAAGGTACCAAGAAGACTGAGCAAACATGAAGTCCCCTGCTAATACTGCTACTCTTGTTCCGAACAATTGGTGGACTGTTTCCTTCCCTGCTCAGCAATTACTTCATTCAGTGACAGTCATTGAGGGATAAAAGTTCAAAACATACAGGAAACCAGTTCACACAGTCAGAGCCATGCGCTTATTACTTAGCTGAACGGATATATAATATCACATGCGATTTTAACATCATGCTGTGATAAGGTCACTCGGACCCATTGTCAACAACCAATCATTCTAGAAAACAAATGGATTCATAAAGTGCTAACACTTCTCATCCTTACCACGTTTGAACACAGTACAATAAGATATGCATATTACAGTCAGGTACAGGGCATAAGGTCTGTATTGGATATGCTTTCTATCAAACAATCTTGTTGATCAAGTTTACCTCATTTTTCTTCCTATCATGGATTTTCAACATATGTACCAAATTCATTAGGAATCCAACCAATTTTGCTGGACTGCAATGCATATAGCACCACTACCTCTTACACCAACACTGCCCTCGACCACTGTGTTTGGTATCTAATTCCGCTCCAGATTTATAACATGCATATATTAAACAAGCAACAGACTGACAACACTAGGAAAAAGTCCCTTTTTTTCTCATTAGAAGGAACTTTCTAATTGAGTACAGTCTTGACCTAGCATGAAATGTTGCAGCATTAAGGATCGAACATTGATTACATAAACTAACCTCATTTTCAAAGTAAGAACTGTTTATGCTGGCACTACCTTTCAAGTTTCTCGTGAAATTATATCAGCATATCTGCCCCAAGATTTCAACATGGTTATGATTAACTATTCTAGTGCACTTTCTTTACATGTATTAGAAACAAAACAGAAGATGAAATTGTGAAGGCTTACATTTTCTAGCAATCGTCTAATCGAACACAAAAAGCATGATATGTAACACAAACAATAGGTATGGATGAACACTCCTCAGTTGACTTTGCATCAATTTTTTTTTTTTTTCTCAGTAAGCATCAGCAGTATTAGTGTCAGTGCTAAATATGATGTAACAAGAAGGTTTCCATCTTGAAAAGATGAATACGGAAAGACAGAACAAGTAAATGATTTTCAAATGATGTAAAAAATGTACCTCTTCGCAAGTTACTCTCATCTAATACATCATCATGAATCAAACTGGCAGTATGGATCATCTCAATGATCTCAGCCAACCGACGATGCTCCATGGTGAGTTCCCTGACGGAAAGCAGTGGAAAGTATAAGTCTTGTCCTCATTTAACATTATATACCAAGTTTCATAGAAATTCTGAAAAATTCTTACTTCAAACCAATCAATTCAGCGGTCGCTCTTGATACTAGGAAAACCAAAGCAGGTCTCATCCTTTTTCCACCAGCACCAAAGATCTGCTCAGCTGCAGACATTAAAACTGGATTTTCTGCACCAACAATCTACCAAACATCATCATCAGATATTGATTTATGATCAAGATTCAAACAACAAACTGATTTTTCATCCTAAGATTCAAAGGTATAACAACATGAAACAAACCAAAACAATAGATGTCAATTATACAGGTAGTACTAAAGTGCTTTGCAGCCGATTAATGACCTTATCTAATAGAAAACATTAAAACATAGAACAGTTCAGTCAGCAGTATGATATCCTCCCTCAATGAAACAACATTACTATATCAGCTCAGTAAGTCAGCACATTAAAGAACTCATCTGTAGAGTAGAAAGGAGAGAACTACAGAAACAAATATAACCTATTGCAACGTCAGCGTACAAAACAATTCAGGTTGCCCAAAAAACAAAGAATACAGCTGAAAACAAACAAATTATGGTCTGACTCAAACAATAGCCCTGAAAAATTGATTAGCAAGCAAAAGCATTTCAACTGAAGTAAAAATTATTCTGGATTTAACAGCATTGCATCGACTAGAACTTTGTTTCCTAGCGGAAATTTTTAGGAACCAAAAAAATTCAAAAGTAATTGACAGTTCATTATGAATTAGCAGCTGCACAAATGAGGATAAGATCTATTTTATCCAATTACTCCAAACACTAGGAAAATAGGGGAAATACTATCTCTAATTCTTTGATTGATTATTTTTACTTTCTTTAAAGTTGAAAAAAGGCATGCAACTTTTTTACTTGCTGCAAAATACATTAAAGCTTGTGAGAAATAGCAAGTACACAAGACATAATATTAAAAGAACCATAAAACACAAATTCAAACAACCATCAACCAGCTTCAAGCATAAGATACATACAAACAATCAAATCAGAGCCATTTCAGCATGCTCAGGAATCATCAATGTCAACAAGCATAAAAGATACACAATGGATACTCACTGACTGAAGATTTTGATTGAGTATCCGAAGGTCATCAGCAACCACTTCAAACAAATTTGCCAATGATATAGCAGTTCTTGACTCACTCTTCAAATTTGAGACAGTTGGAGGACCTTGACCAACTCCTATGTTGAATCCACAAGCAAAACAAATCTTTTTATTGTCAATAAAAAAAAAATGATAGAGAACATTAATGAATGAATAAAACCAAGTTCATAGCAAAAGTGATCTTACTGATTCCAATAAAAGCAAAGGAACAAAATAAGCATAATCAACAAAGGAACCTTAATCAGTATCAATAAGAGAATGAACCAATAACATTAAAAAAACAAACTTAAACACTAAATACAAAGTGATGCAAAAAGGACCAATACCATTAACCAAAGTATCTGGTGTTTTGGTGGAATAAACTCTGCACTGAGAAATGTTTTGCCTACAATAAACCAATCTCCTCCCAACACCGCCTCTATTAGTCCTCCTCCTAGAACCAGTCCTCACATAGTTTCTCACAGTCAAGGACCTATCAGCATAAGAATTAGAAGAGCAACCACAAGCCACTAAATCCAGCACACTTGTCCCGAAATCAAGATTGTGGCATGTCATTGACATAATTCTCAGCCAAAGCAATAACACCCAGAAACCAAGAACAAAATGGCCTGAAATCAAGAACCCAGATATAAAAACCCACTAAGACAGGTGGGTATTGATAAAAACATGAGAAAAGATTGAGACGGTTGAAAAGGGAGTAGCAGTTCAGTTGATAATGAACACAAGTGTAGAGGTGAGATTGAGTGGTGAAGAAGAACCCACATAAGCAAAAGAAACGAAGAGACTACTTGTTGTTGTTGCTTCTTTATCGATGGTAGTGTATATGTAGTAGTAGGAGAAATAGCGAAGGAAGTGAAAGGTGTATTAGCTTATATTTGTGAATGTGGTGCTGTGATTGAATCTTCATCTATCAAAAATCCATTTGCTCTGCTGCTGGTCTAATTGGAGCCATGTATTAATTTTTATCTTCTCAAAAAATCTCAATAAATTATTTCAAGATATGTTATCTTCTTACTCTCCTCCAGTGCCCAAATTCAATTTCTTCTTTTTTATTTTATTTTATTTTATTGCAAATGCTATTTTTAGTAATAAAAAAAATTATGCAACGTAAAATATTTATTATTTGAATTTTATTAATAGATAATACTATTAAATAATTATATTTATCTAAATTTAGAATATCATTATTTTTTATAGTTTAATAGATTTTTAATAAAATATCTCAACAGTTGTAATATATATAATTTTTAATAGATTTTTAATAGACAGTTTTATTAAAGTTTAGAAAAAATATATAATTTTTATTTTTTTAATAATTATGCTTAGTAAAAAAGGTTTTTAAAAAATTAAATTATTTTTTAATTAAATAAAAATTAAAAGAAATAAAAATTTTAAAAAATTAACTATTATATTTTTTTCACTCCATTTTTCTTCCATAAAATAAAATAAAATTATTGAATGATTCCTCAAAATTTTTCATGTAATTTTGTAAAAATTGTAGGAATAAAAGTTGTATGAACTCTTGAATTTGACTAAATTTTTTAAATTAGTCCTTAAACTTTATGAAAAATTAATTTAGTTTCTCAACTTATAAATTTTAGGTGAATTAAATATTTTTTTATAATATGAAGAATTTAATTAATTTTTTCAAATTATTTTTTTAGACCCAATTTTTATATCAAAATGTTTATTTGACTGGTATCTATAAGTTGAGGGAATAAATTAAAGTATGTTAGACATTAAATTTTCAATTAGCTATTATGTCAGAATTTGAGATAATGTTACAGTTAGTTGTTAAATTAAATTTTAAATTAACTGTTAAGTTAGATATTGGATTGAATGCTTTGTATTAATTTTAGTTATTCAATTAGCTGTCAAATATAAAATTATTAAAATTTATTACAGATATATATAATTTAAATGATGTAATTAATTATAAAAAGTGTTAATAAAGTAAATCACTTTTGGCGCTTGGGTGGAAAGTTATCTTTGAAAGCTTTCACATACACTATTGTAGTGGAAAATGACCTACAACCTTTAAATGTAAAAGGTAAGGTGGTAGCAACTCAAAAACTTTAAGATTTCAGAGTTTCACAAGCAAAATGGGCCGGAGCTCAAGACCAAGCCAATTCGGCCGAAACCATCTTCGGCCATAGCTATTTTGACCGAACAAAGAGCTTGCAAGTTCCTAGGAGGCCTCGGCCGAAACCATCTCGAGATCCTTCAATATATTTGAGAGTCAAAGCCCAACGAGCCCAGGTGAACTAACAAAATCAATCCCTCTTACTAGGAAACCAACACTAGAACAGAGGCCGTCCTCGAGCAACAGGGCCTTTGGCTGAAGGTAAGGGCACGCCTCAACTCTTTCGGACGAAAGCACATCAAGGATCCCTTTGCCGAAGGCATATTAGGACAAAGGCATAGGTAGAACAGGCTACTTCAATTGTGATCCAGTCCCAATGGGCCCAAACAATTCGACAAACCAAGTCCACGCCAGATCAGCTTCCTGAAGTGGGTCAAAATAAGAAATCCCTATTTTACTGTGAAAAGGAGATCGAGTCCGATAAAGATTTGGAAGACTTAATCCTTATAGGACGAGAACTCTTAGACCTCATATAAATAAAGGTCATGGATGATTGTAAAGGGGTCCGATTCTGATATTTCTATAGAGCAGATTTTGTTCAATCATCATTGTAAGCTCTTAACGACTTTTCTCAAGCAATCTTAACATTAATATTTGGTTGTAGTTTATCTAGCATCACAACTATCTTAAACACTAATTGAAATGCTAAATGCTACTTTAAACATTATCACCAAACACGCATTTTTGAAAAAAGTTAATTAATAATTTAGACGTTATCTGAAACGCTAATGAAAAATTGTTGTCAAACACATTTAATACTAGGGATAATGTAATTTTGAGTACCTAAAGTTGTGCACAATTTTCACTCAGGTACTTCAACTTTTCGAGGTTTCATATAGGTACTTCAACTTGCAAAATATAGGTCATTTAGATCCTCGGGATGACGTGGCGCTAAAAGATTGGAGTATCTATATGAAACATCGTAAAGTTAGAGTACATATATATAAATCTAATTTGCAAGTTGGAGTACTTATATGAAACCTCGAAAAGTTGGAGTACCTAAGTGAAAATTTTACACAACTTTAGGTACCCAGAGTTATATTATCCCTTAATGCTATGAATAACTTCGGAAATATTATAAAACAAGAGATTCAATAAATTTAAAAGATAAGTGTGTTTTTCTAACCCAATTATCGTATATTTCCTCCCATTATTTTTAGTTGCTATACTTTGGTATGCACACTATTCAATATATAATTTTAATGATAAATATATTTAATTATATATCATTTAAAAATTATGAAAATTTTATATTTAAAATATGATATTAAGATGAACAAATAAGATTTTACTTGACTATATTTTTTCTCCTCCCAAGGAATAATATGTAAAATAAACCATTGAAGAATGGTATAATATGTAAAATAAACCATTGACGAATCATGTTTGAATAGTAAATGTAAACTGAATTAAAAAATAGATGAATTCATATTTATATATTTATATTATATTTTTAATGGTTAGATTTTAAAAATAAAATTTCATTTCTTTTTAATGTCATTTTGACGTGGGGTGATGCTAATAATGTGTCAGAGCCTGTTTAAGAGCATCTCCAGTGGAATGTGAATTTATTGGTTTGCACATCCACGTGGACATTCTGGATTTTTTATTTAAAAAATCCACTCCAATGGCAATGTGAATTTACAATGTGTAAGTGACGTGGCAGAAAAAATAATAGAGGGTGTGGAGTAGAACTTCTATTTTCCACGTCCTAATTGACGTTTTCAATCATCAATTTTAATATTTTAAAATTGTAATTACCATATTTCTATTTAAATTATAAATTAAAAAGGAAATAGAAACTTAATTCTAATAGGTTATAAATTAGGGAAATCCGAATAGACAATAACCACTGTGGACGATTTTTAATTTTTTTTCTCCAGAAATATTATTTTTGACACATCATTATCCACACCCTCTATTTACCATGCCACATTTGCCTCAATTCACTAAACTATTGGAGATGCTCTAAGAGCATCTCCATTGGTTTAGAGAATTCAGGCAGATGTGGCATGGTAAATAGAAGGCGTGGATAATGACGTGTCAAAAATAATATTTCTGAAGAAAAAAAAGTTGAAAATCGTCCACAATGGTTATTGTTTATTCAGATTTTTTTAATTTATAATCCATTAAAATTAAGTTTCTATTTCCTTTTTAATTTATAATTTAAATAGAAATATGGTAATTATAATTTTAAAATAATAAAATTGCTGATTGACACCGTCAACTAAAACGTGGAAAATAGAAACCCTACTTCACACCCTCTATTATTTTTTCTGTCACGTCACCAGCACATTGTAAATTCACATTACCATTAGAGTGGATTTTTTAAATAAAAAATCCAGAATGTCCACGTGACTGTGCAAACCAATAAATTCACATCCCACTGGAGATGCTCTAATATGGGAAAGGTCTCCAGACTCCGGTCATCATAAATTGTAATTCGTCTCGATTGACTACTATTTTAGCCATCACATGAGACTCAGATTGTTCACTATTTTATTATGCAATTACATTTTAGATCTAGCTACTCTCTATGATCAGATTAAGATTATTTTTTTTTAAATTATTTTCTTTTCTTTTCTTTAAGTTCACCTTCTCAAGCCTTCTCCGATCCCACTCCTTTCAAATCTTCCAACCTTCATTTTAAAATATATTTTTATAAAAATATTCCATTTCAAACCAACTACAATTCTTATCTTCAATTAGTAAATCAAAAATTAATTTTAAATAAAATTATTTACTTTTTATAATTATTATTATTTTTAATTCATATATATATATACATATTCATATAAAATAAATTAATTTTTTAAAATAAATATTTTAATTATAAATTATTTAATTTACATAAGTAACTTATATAATATATTATTTTTATATAACTAAAAAACTGATAAAACATAAGTATTTTAAAATGTAATTTAAAAATAAACTATTCAATTTTTTTAAAATATATAAATTTCTTTAAAATTTTAAATAAATCAAAATGAGTAATATATTATTAAAAACGTACTTAAAAACTAATAAATAGTGAAATATATATCTAAATATATAATGGTTATTTGAATAATTTTTTAAATTTTATATATTTAAAATAAATTAAATATTATATTTATTTAATTTAAAATTTCGCACAATTTATTATCCCAATATAAAAATATAATAATAATTAATTTTAACTAGTGTATGTTAATTTAAAATGTTAAAATAAAAATAAAATTATTATTTAAAATTTATAACATATTATACATATAAATTTACATATATAATTATATATTATTTAAAAATAAAAATAAATTTACCTTATTAAAATCGCAACTTTAATATAAATTTAATTTAAATTGAATTTTTATTAAAATTATAATTGGTATTAAAAAAATTTAGTTTGAAAATTGATTTATGATATTCATCCCAAATTATATATATATTAAAAAATTTAAATTACTACTAAAATATTAATTACTGAAGTTTCGAGTATTGGGATGGGAATCTCAGATCTATAAGGTCGAGGGAAGGAAATAGAAAAAGAAATTCGATAAAGTATCCAACCACTTACTTCTTCTTAAATAGTATTATCACTTAAAAAGACTAATTACATTCAATTGTGAATTCTACACACAATTCATGCAAATGTGTTATTCTCATTCTACTCTTGTCTATTCATAGCGGCAATTACCATAACCTGCACGTGCACACACAAAACTCCATCAATCAATAGCTTTAATTCAATAATAATAATAACAATTAAAAAAGAGTAATTATTACTTGGATCAGTTATGACAACGAGGGCAGAGCACTTGAAGTCACAATTCCAGGGGTTACGACCTTTGGCTTGGTAGTAGAGATTCATGGCGACGGAGGCACGGTTGATGAGATTATCAGGAGAATAACAAGGACAGCCTTTGTTAAGAACTGCGCAATTCACTTCAGAGCAAGCGTAGTTTATGTTTTCGATAAGTGTTTTTGAATCTGACGAAGGCTTCGCCACACACCACGTCTTCTGATCTCCATTGATAGACGGAAATTGAGATGAAATGCAGAGAAGGAAGAGGAAAGGAAGGAGGAGTGAATGAGGAGACATTTTGTGTTGAGATGAGGAGGAAGAGAGGTAATGGAGTGGGAAATATAAAGAGTGAGGAAAGTAGATGTAACGGTTGATGTTAGTGGGGAGATTAAAGAGCCGTTGGGTTTAAGTTAAGAAATGGGGAATTGGGAAGTGAGGCTCATGTGACAGTGACTAGGTTGGATCTGTTTGTTGAAATTCATGCCTTTTTTGTGGAATTTTATAACTCTTTTTTTGTATCTTTTTGGCTGCCAGTGCAGCGCATTATGACGCGTTTGCTTAGTCTCCTTTCTTAAAACGATTGATATGCATTCATCTTCCCCCATAATTGCAAATAATAGACAATAACCAACTTTATATTAAATGCACAATTAAATCCTTTTATTATCACTTGACCAATGAATTACGTTTTCATTTTTTTAAAAAACTTTCTTATTTTTAAAAAAATAAGAGTGTATTCGAGGCATCTAATATGAGCTCGCCTCACGCGGAATAATATTTTAAATTTGAATTCGGTTGGATGTAGGAATTTTTTGAATTTTGAATTCGACTCATTAAAATATATTAAATAAATTATTTATTTAATATAATTTTATTAAAAATTATATTAATAATCTTTTAATTTTAATTAATTTAAACTTTTTGAGTTTATATCAAAATTTCTATAATTTATTTAAATTTAAATTCGAAATGGCGATTAGACCGGATTTCAACGGCACATCCCAAAATCTCACGCTAATAAGCCGCTCAACAAAATAAATACCACCTTTATTTTATCTATTTATTTATATTTATATTTAAAAAATAATAATAAAACTGCATAGAAACATCCCAATTGAATTGCGAGAGAAATGTTCGCAGTAGGAGCTACAGTATCTACGCCACTCTCTTGTCATTATTCACTTGAATCGTTTCAACAACGCAACTCCTCTATCTCTACAACAAACCCACTTGTTCAACCATGGAGGAAGAACCGTTCCTGCTCTCTCTCACCCGCCACAACCAGAACAATAACCCCTTTCACCCTTAAAGCTTCTTCTTCAGGTATCTTTTCACTATAATTGCTTCATTTAACATAAGGCTAACAATGTCGCTGCAATCTGCCCACCTAAATTCTACTAGTTAATAATGGAGGAACAAAACACTTCTCAATTCACTCACATTTGTTGTTTGTTTGAGAAATTGATTCTCAACAAGGCTAGTTTACTTTCATATGCTCAGAACAGTACAGTACAGCTAGAAATGATTTGATTTTAACAAATCTCATAGCTTTTTAGTTTTGATTTGACAAGTTCAATGTCATTGAAAATGTATAGTAGTCTGGTTAGTCCATGTGTGTTTTAAATTGTGTATGTTTGTAGTTGTCTGCTTATTATACTTTATATTGCTAGGTGGTTTGGAAATTATTTGGATGTAACAACTCTTACTTGTTAGACTCTCAATTGTTGGCAGTTGGGAGTGCTGAATATGTAGAGGAGCCTGGAACCAGTGTAAAATTTCAAAAATCATTGACTTTGGGTTGCTCTACTCCGCTGTCTTTGCTCGGAACTGGTTAGCTGCGTTACTGTGAATTCAACTTTGTTCAATAGAGAGCATGTGAGATGTGATGAGCCTATGAAGTATTATTGTGAAATATTTCTTTGATTGATAATTCATCATAAAATTTGTTCGAACACCAAAAAAAAACTGGTGTTAAATGGTACTCTGAAATTATGTGTAGAAAAAATTCTGAATGGGGATTCTTGTCGTCTTCCTATGTAGGTTTTTGTATGAATGTATGATTGTACAGGTGTGACAGCACTTTGTGCTATATTCAACCAAATGGAGGCATGCCATGCATCAAATTTGTCCTAATGAAAATATCTAGTAATAAGTAGACGATCTGTTTTGGCCTTGCAACGAATTGTTTAATTTAACCTAACTGACTCCAGTTCAATTCAAAAGATCCCTCTTCTTATAGTCTTTTTGTCTAAATGTTATTTGAATACACTATTGAAGAGCTGTAAACATTTCAGGATACAGGGAGAAAGTGTTTGCAATTATTGGAGTTAAGGTCTATGCTGCAGGACTATATGTTAATCAGACTATATTAAGCATGTTGAAAGCATGGAAGGGAAAATCTGCAGCTGAGATTCAAGCAGATTCATCTCTGTTTGAGTCCATCTTTCAGGGTAAGACAGTAATACAAATCATAAATTGTTGAGCAACAGTCGTGGAGGCTAAA
This sequence comes from Cardiospermum halicacabum, assembly GCA_031304145.1. Classification (NCBI taxonomy): domain Eukaryota; kingdom Viridiplantae; phylum Streptophyta; class Magnoliopsida; order Sapindales; family Sapindaceae; genus Cardiospermum; species Cardiospermum halicacabum. The sequence continues at coordinate 26,364,282 of CM062389.1, forward strand.
ATAAGTTGTCAAGAAATGTAGTCAGATTTTGTAAAGGAAAATTAGCTAACCTAATTCTGTACGGCAGCTCCACTGGAAAAAGCATTGCAGATTGTTCTTGTCAGAGATGTTGATGGAAAAACTTTCTGGGATGCTCTGAATGATGCAGTTTCCCCAAGACTGAAGGCACTGACTCCAGTCGATGAATCTGCCCTGTCAACATTTCGTAGCATCTTTCAAGACCGGCCACTGGGGAAAGGAACTTTTGTCTTTTTAACTTGGCTGGATTCATCAAAGATGCAAGTAAGTCAAGTTGAATGTGAATTACGTTCTGATACAATGCCATTTCTTGGTTCTGTTTTCACTTTCCCTGTTAAACATGCACATTTGACAATTATTCTAATTTCCAGGTTAGTGTCTCATCAAATGGGTTGCCATCTGGGGCAGATGCTACAATTGAATCAGAAAATGTCACTCTTGCCCTTTATGATGTCTTTTTTGGGAATGCTCCAGTTTCTCCTTCCTTGAAAACCTCAGTTGCTATTGGTTTGGCTACAAACTTAAAGTGAAGTTAGTTTCTCTACTTCTTGTTTATTTAGTTCCATAGGCGATGTTTGTTCAGTTGTATGTAATTCCTTAACTAATGTAGCAGCTGTAAATTTTGTTGTATCCACAATAAATTTATTAGCTTTGACATCTTCAGTCATCAGGAAACTGGAAGACAATAATCTTTCTTGTTGGAGAATAATTCACGCTAAAGTTGATCTTAAGTTTTATTGTCTTGTGTACAGATTACGTGATTTATGATTTTGAGTAGTAAAATAACTATTCTGCCATGCAATTCTAATATTTGGTTCTTTCTTGTACTTCCTAAAATTAAATGCTTAGATGAAGAAGTTCTTGTATAATATTTCATTTCTCAATTATGAACTTTCTAGCTTATTCTGAGTTGTTAGTGAGAGACTGATTGTTTGGCAATGTGAGGTTCTGGAATTCCTCTGATCCAGAAGACAATGCATGATGGCTGTTTATTCCTTTCCTTTCATCCAAGGCAGTTGGGTAAGTTGAATTTCCCTTACAATCTGAAGCCAATGGCAAATCTTTAGTTCATAGTTTTAAAGATTAGTATGTCTGCATGAATAGATTAATATGCTCAATTTTATTGCTGCTGTTCAAGCTAGTAACTTTTGCTAATTTGATCATTCTTACACATCTTCTTATCAAATATTACTAGCTGCAATTTGTTGTAATACTGATGCTTGAACACTACCATATTTGATACAGATCTTATTACACTTGTTCCTTTTACTCTGTATTAATGGATTCTGGATAGGCTATAAGAGTTGCATCAATAGTTTGAGGATTCTTAATTAACTTTTATTCTGTTACTTGAGAGAAAAAGAGAACTGAAAAAATGCATTATGATTTAGAATTTAGAATCTATGTTTACACCAATGTACATTGAAAGGAATAGGAGTTGAAGCTAGGCTAACAATTACTTACAACCTTTTCTGATTTGATTTGCTCTAGCATCTTGACAACCTCAGTCATAGTAGGCCTCTTGGATGGTTCTGATTCAAGGCACATCAATGCAATGCTGAATACATCATTAATCTCGTCATTTGGACAATCCTCTAAGCTAGCATCAAGTACGTACTCTTGCCTCTTGTCTTGAACAACTGCTTTGACCTGTTGTAACATAGATAAGGAATTAGTCAGATGAAATATAAAACAGAGATTATGATGCTTTACTATCATAAATAATTGCATTCAAGTATGGTGAAACCTTAGTCTTACATAGATCTGACACAAAAATGATTGTAACTAAAATGTAGTTTAGATTTAGCAATTGAAGTGAAGAAAATATACTATTTGAGGACTTGCTAAGAAGGATTCGATATGCTTATGCATTTTTATTCTAAGGTGAAAAAGATTTGATATGATTATGAATTTTTTACTACTAAGGTGTTTGATGCAGCTCTTTGAAATTTCAGATAATATTTTTGACTTACCCATGTCACAAGCTTGGTTCCTTCCTCTATAAATTCTTCATCCATTGGTTTCTTTCCTGTTAAAAGCTCTAGTAGAACAACTCCGAAACTGTAAACATCGCCCTTTGCTGTCGCTCTGCCTGTGTCAAAATATTCTGAAGCAAACATAGACAATCTAGTCAGTTGACCAAGCAAAAGAATTGGACAGACCAGACTTTATCTGTATTGTGCACTTTACCAGGAGCTAAGTATCCGAATGTTCCAGCTACAAATGTTGAAACATGAGTCTTTTCAGGTTCCATCAATGTGGCAAGTCCAAAATCAGACACTCGAGCCTCCATATTGTCATCCAGCAAGATGTTGCTTGACTTGATATCTCTATGGATAATGTGAGGTATACAGTCGTGATGAAGGTACGCAATTCCTCTAGCTGCGCCTATTGCTATTTTATATCTGGATGGCCAATCTAAATTCTTCTGGTTTAATGATCTTCCTGCATTATTTTCTTTGTTAGAGTTAAACATGGAAGTAATGTAAATGCAAGTACTACTCAAAATTGATGGTTTGAGATCTCTTATTAGATTAGCACTTCAAACATAAAGAACATATCATTCCTTATGTGTATGCATACCATGCAAGAATGTATGCAGACTTCCATTGGGCATGAGCTCATAGATTAGGAGGTTATAGTGAGGAGCTGTGTAATATCCATGAAGAGTCACAATATTCCTATGCTTGATGTCTCCCATTGTGTCTAACTCTCTCTCAAACCCTCTATCTCTCTCTGCACTCCCCCGGTTAAGTCGTTTTACAGCAAAAGCTGTAGTGTCATCAACTGTCAATCGATAAACTGTTCCATAACCTCCAGAACCTATGATGTCTTTGTTGGTTAACTTGAGGGTCTTCTTCAATAACACCTCAGATGTAAGAGATTGTATCCATGGAGACCTGAACATCACCATCTTCCCTCCTATATAACATCAGCAATTCTAAATTACTACCTGTAGTTTCTGGGGTAGCCAGATTTAAGAAAACTATTATCATACCTGAGAAGCCATCTGCATAAATCTCCTGTTTCCTTTTCCATCTCCTGTAGAGGAGGACCGCGATGATAATCTTCGATGCCACAAAAGCAATGCAACTTATTGTGATGTAGAATGCTATGATTAGAGAGTTCTCCATTTACTCCTGCACATCACTACAACTTAGCAAGTAGGTGCAAACTAGAGTTACCAGTTCTAACACCTACACAAAAGTACTTGCAGATTTGCATCACATTTACAGATCAATCTAACATCTTGTTCAAAGCAAATAGAGCACGGGATAGTACATTCATACATAAATACATACCTCTTCAAGGAATCATATGTCTATGATGTTGCCTGAACAGATTCAGTGGAATAGATATACTGTTCAGAAGCTTGTTAATATGAAATGATGTGAACATGGATGATGGTGGCGGAGGAATCAAATATGGCTGGTTGAGTAATTTGACTTGTACATACTTTATCAGTAGACATAAAAAAAAAAACACATGGAATTTCTTCCTTTGCCAACTTCTGTTGAACTTATTTACATTTTTGTGTGACACCTCATCTGGGGCTGTCTTTGTCTTCCCGTGAGCTGCTTTTCCATGTCACGTTTTTCTTACTGCAGGGACATTTTGTCATATATATGATGAGTTCAAATCATTGAGCCTTCTTAGAAAGTCATCGGGCTGGTCAATTCACCAATGATGGATACTTGGCAAATGAGTTTGTGAACGAAAGTAACCATATTTGCTTGCTTTAAATGAGTTTGGTAGATTAAAGTGTACGTTCAGGTGAAAATGCAGAATCTACTAGAAAAGAACAAGTCAAGTGAGCTGAAAAGTAAAGTAGAAATAAGTGAACCAGAACCACCTTAGTTCGCTTTCAGCTGTGTTTGCCATTATGCAGAATTGCCATAACCGTAGAACTACTTCTAATGAGGATTTGAGCAAATCGAGATATATGAGCTTGGGGGAAATCCGGATTGGTGCCGACATTTGAAAAACATAACTGTTGTTGGAATTGAGTTTGGGAATGGTCATTATTAACCCTATGAATAGTCAACAAATTCATATAATGAGATGTGTTTACAAAATATTTTTTAAAAAATCTATATATTTATTAAATTAATTTTGACTCAAAATATAATATTTTTAGGGGATTGTTAAATACCGCAGCAAACTTATTAATACCGCATCTATTATTCCACTTTTACCATTTTATTTGATTTCTTCTCCACAACTTATCTCCAATATTCTTCAAGAATTCCAAAAACAAAAACAGTTTTCCCTTTTAAAAGAGTCTACTCACCTTATTTTCCCTCTCCTCTCTAGGGATTTGAGAAACATTGGCATGTCCATAGAGTTGTTCTCTAGCGTTTTGAAAAACATTGGCATGTCTATATAGTTGACAAATAGGTATTAATAAATTTGCTGCGGTATTTAACAATCCCTTCGAATAAAATATAATGATACGAAGGTGTAGTTACTTCCATCTATGTCTTTTATGATTATGTAATTGAAAAAAAAAATAAACGGGTTGAGATAATGAAATTTTTTTTTTTTGAGCTGAGACGATAAAAAAAATTGAACGAGTTTAAATCATGAAAAGAAAATAATCAGTTGAGATGAGAGAACAAAATAAAGAGTTTCAATCAAAATAAAAATCTATTTTTTATTTTTAATCATGTTGAGGATATAATTGGAAAATAAATGCGGTATTAATCAATTTGCTTGCGGTATTTATCACTTTTGTATTTTTATCAATGTTTTTCAATATTTTATATTTTATATTTTATATTTTATGTATTATTATATATGTCTGTAGGATTTTTTTTCTTTTAATTTTCGTGTTTATTTGTTTTATGTATTAATAGTTTTCGTTTTGTTTTCATATTCTCATGTAGTTGTTCTTTGTTTCATCTTGGTATTAAGGAAGTGTGATCTTTTATGAAGAATATTGAAAAACTATATCAAGAAAAGATGGAAAGAGAAAGAAGATACATGCTTGAAGAGTTTAGTAAGAGAAGATAGAAAGAGATAGAAGATGTTGAAGATGCAAATATGACGACTATTATATGCATAATAAAATTGGGCAATAATGTTATCTCTTTTTTTATTTCTCACATTTGCAGGATTCTCTTGCAGATTAATTAAAATTTTTTTAAATATGTATTATACTATACTCCATCCGTTCTATTTATACAGAGAAAACTAATTTTGGACGGGATTAAGAAAACCGGTTAGTTTTCCATATCACCCCTCATTAATCCATCTTTAATAAAGGGGATAATCCCAAAAACCCCATGAAGTTTGGGAATTTCTCAATTTTACCACTTCAGTTTCATTTTTCACTATTTTACCATTGTCCGAACGAAAAATAATAATTTTTTTTAATTTAAATTTTGGATTTGGGTAGAGCTGACAAGTTTAACAATGACGGTCTCTCAGTGACCAGTGGTTGAACAAAGGAGATTCGATGAAATTAAAAATTGTCAAAAATTATTTTTTCTATTATTTCTCTTCCGTTTAGACACCAATTGCCGGCGGACTATCACCATTAGACTTGTCTCTTAGAGTTCTACCAAAGTCCAAAATTTAATTTTAATAATTTAATATTTTTTATAACGATAATGGTAAAATGGTGAAAATTGGAATTAGAGTTGTAAAATGGAGAAATTCTCAAACCTTCATGGGATTTTTAGGATTATCCCTTAATAAAATATAGTATAATTATGTAAAGCCAGACAACTATCATCCAACTATAAATAGTGAGTCACAAATTACAAAATAAAGGCCAAATTCTGATTTTGGGTAGAATTTTATTTTTTTAATTAATTTTTGTAACTATATATATATATATATATATATATATATATTTTTAAATTGAACTTCCAAAATACAGCTATTTTACCAAATATGGGATACAGAAATACTTGACAATGAATTCAATTCACATCATAAGAATGCCAAGCAACATCTATCTTATTATAACATAGTAGCTAGGGATATCGTACCTTAGAGATTATACTACAATTATGCTCAAGAGTTGAAAAGGATTCCATGTACTTCTAAGTTGTTAAAAGATTCAATTTAACACTAAAACAAGAATGTAATTTGACTAAGAGAATTAAATGCACATTTAGAAACTTGCAAGATAATATGAGGAGATCATGGTTGGATACTTAATTCATTAGATAGATACTTGATCACTTTCTTAGGCATTTCATCAAACATCTAGAACACTAAAATATAACTTGAATTATAGCTTGAATCAATACATAGGCGGACTATAATAGAGAATGGGGGACAAAATGTCCCCCATTATTTAAAAATATATATATATACATATTAATAAAAAATAATTAAAAATAAATAAATAATAATAATAAAATAAAATAACACAACATAACACCCTTTAAAAAAAATAAATCTTAACTTTTTAACTTCTTTCACTCTTTTTGTCCGGTTCTTCTTGTCTCGCTCTCTTGCCTTTTCAGAATTGATCTCTCAAGAAATCAAGAGTAAGTTTGATAATATGTTTCAAAAAACTTCCATTGATGAATAGATTTTGGATTAACACAATAAACATGTGTTTACTTTTATATTAATTTTATCTTTTTAATTGAATTTTAAATACATATTTTGTGTACAGACTCTAGATTTTAATTTGGTTTTGAATAATAAATTTTTGTTGTACAGGTTTCAAATTTTAATTTATTATGAAGCATTATTTTTGTTGTATACATGATTTTTGTGTACAGACTCTAGATGTTAATTTGGTTTTGAATAATATATTTTTGCTCTACAGGTTTTAAATTTTAATTTATTATTATGAAACATTATTTTTGTTGTATACATGATTTTTGTGTACAGAATTTTAATTTCATTTTGATTACATGTATTGTCTACAGGCTTTAGAAACATCAGTTTATAAAATTCAATCACAAGAGTACTTGAAGGAGGTTAGTACTTGTTGTTACTATTTTTTTTTTGTCACTTGATTAATTTCATATAAAACATTATTTTTCTGGAGGTTGATGAATCCATTTGATCTATTTTTAGATAATTTATAAACTTCCACAGACAACTCATTGGTAGGATTGAGAATTAACTGCCAATTTTATTTTATTTTTATTGTTCTCATTTCAATTTTCAGATAATTCATTACTCTGCTTTTGTATGTATGTAATGAATACTGATTTTTTTGTATGTAAAGTGGAAAAAATGTCAACTTTTTCTTTTTTATTGGTTTGATTTTATTTGTAATATTTGTATGTACCTCCATATAAATGTTATATTATGTAACAGAGTAAAAAAAATAAAAAATAAAAAATTGAATTTGCTATTGTTTTGTATTTTTAAGTCATTCCTTTGTTTTGTATGTATGATAGAAGTTTAAAAATATTACAATGTTAATATTTTTAAACATATTATGGGATATTCACTTTTTTTTTTTTTTTTTTACTGCAGTGAATTAATTTATTTTGTATGCATTTTGAATTATTAGTTAAATAAATTTAACATTTAAAATACTTTTTCGTGTATTTTTATTTATTGTGTATATTTTTATTTCCAGTAAACATGATAGAGAAATATTTTAAAAGACAAAGAAAGAGGTCTTTTATATCAACACTATCTTCAAACACGCATCAACCTTCATCTTCATCATTGGAACCAATTCCACATGTTTCTTGTTCATCAGAAAAATCAAGAGAGTTCGACATTAATTCACTCGAATCCGATCCAGATTTGAGGATGAAAATATTAGATTTTCATCCAAATCAACGAGATGAAGTAAGGAGAGCATACCTACAAATAAAACCTTGTCAACCTCATTTAAAAGAATTTATTCTTAGACAAGTTGGTGGAGCATTGAGAAGGTTTAATCCAGAATGGTATAACAAGAATGGGAATTGGCTAGAGTACAGTGTAAGTAAAGATGTTGTATTTTGTTTATCTTTTTTTTTTTTTCAAGAATGAAACTGGAAATGCAGCAGGTGGTGATTCATTTGTTTCTGGAGGACTTTATAGCTGGCATAAAGTGGATATATGCGATAAACATGTTGGTGGAATCAAAAGTTCTCATAATCAAGCTTGGAAGAAATGTTTGGATTTAGTGAATGAGAAGCAATCAATTCAAAATATTATTGACAAGCAGTCTGATAGGATAAAATGTGATATAAAACTCGTTTGGTGGCGTCAATTGACGTATTAAGGTATCTTTTGTGTCAAGGGTTAGCTTTTCGTGGTCATGATGAAAGTGAAACATCAAGTAATAGAGGAAATTTTTTTAGAGCTTTTGTTGTGGTATGAAGAACGTAAAGTTGAGGTTAAGAATGTTGTTTTAGAAAATGCTCCAAGCAATAACCAATTGACATCTTCTACAATTCAACGAAACATCGTTAATGCTTGTGCAAAAGAAACTACAAAAGCTATCATTAAAGATCTTGGGGATGAGTACTTTTCAATTTTATTTGATTAATCAAGTGACATGTCACAAAAGGAGCATTTGGCTATATGTTTACGCTACGTTGATAGAAGTGGAAGAGTAATTGAACGGTTCCTTGGCCTTGTGCATGTCCTAGATACAACTACATTGTCTCTTAAATTTTCTATTTGTTCATGCTTCTAGAGCATTCTTTGAGTCCATCAAGAATCAGTGGTCAAGATTACGATGGAGCTAGTAACATGAAAGGTGAAATTAATGGTTTGAAAACTTTGATCATGAAGGAAACATCATCTGCTTATTACGTTCATTGTTTTGCTCATCAACTTCAGCTGACACTTGTTGCTATATCTTCAAAGAATGATGATTGTGTTTGGTTATTTGAGCAGCTTGCCAATTTATTGAATGTAGTTGATGTTTCTTGTAAACGAAAGGAAATGCTAAGGGAAAAACAAGCAGAAGAAATTGCACAAGCTTTAGATATTGGTGAGATCAAAAGTGGAAGTGGTTTGAATCAAGAATTTAGTTTAAGGAGACCAGGTGACACTCGGTGGGGTTCACACTATAAGACACTTTTAAGCATCACTTCTATGTTCTCTTTAATATGCAAAGTCCTTCACACTTTTGGAGAAATCTGTTCAAATTCAAGTGACAAGATAAAGGCTCAGTCTATTGTATATAATTTGGAGTCTTTTCACTTCATTTTTATGGCGCAATTGATGTTGACTATTTTTGAACTCACACATGAATTGAATCTTGCTCTACAAAGAAAAAAACAAGACATTGTCAACGCCATATCCCTTGTTAGCTTGACTAAAGGAAAATTGCAAAAGATGAGAGATGATGGATGAGAATCACTTATGGATAGAGTTTCTTCTTTGTGCATTAAGCATGACATTGAAATTCCTTGTATGAATGATCCATATGCTCCTTGGGGAAGATCAAAGCGCAAGACTCAAAAAGTTTCAAATTTGCATCATTTTCGAGTTGAAGTATTTTTGAAGGTGATTGATTTACAACTTCAACAGCTCAACAATCGATTTGATGAGGTAAACACAGAGTTACTTATAGGTATGTCTTGCTTGAGTCCTAAAAATATGTTTTCTAGCTTTAAGAAGCAGAAGTTGATACGACTTGCTGAGTTTTATCCTTGTGAATTTTCACCTGTTGATGTGTTAGCTCTTCAATTTCAACTTGATAATTATATTGATGATGTGCGAAGTGATGAACGGTGCTTTGAACTTATGGAGGTTGGAGAATTGTCTCTAAAGCTTGTTGAGACAGGAAAACATTTGGTCTATGCTCAAGTTTATTTGTTATTAAAGTTAGCATTGACTCTTCTGGTGGCAACGACATGTGTGGAAAGGGTTTTTTCTGGAATGAACTACGTGAAGAATAAAGTGCGCACTAGTATGAATGATCAAATGTTAAATGATTGTTTGGTTACTTTCATTGAGTTTGATATATCTTCCCGCATTACTAATAATGTTATCATTAATCGTTTTCAGAATATGAAAACTAGACGAGGACAGTTGTAAACTATTTGGATTTCATTTTGTAAAAGTATGAAATTTTATATTAAATTTTGGTTTATCTTAAGTAGTTCATCACATTACATTTTATAATATATTTTTTATAATATTTTTGTCCCCCATTTTTGAAAGTCTAAGTCCGCCCCTAGATCAATATAACATCAATATTAGGTTTTTTCAAATTCTAACATCAAATTATCATCTACATCAATTATATGTCAATAGATTGAAGTAGATAATCATGGAAACACAATCAAAAGTGAGAGGATCAAAATTTACTATGTCTAGTTTCCTTTTGATAACTCTAACCATGAAATTGCTATGTCTAGTTTCAATCAAGATTAAATCAATATTTCACTTGGTTTTCACTAAATGATTTAACCAATTGACACAGAAATCATGCTATATTAAAGAAATCACCATTAAAGCACGTGAACAACTTTAGAATCACAAGATCTATCTAGATCCATGGAGTATTCAATCACTACTAAATTAGCCTAGCATATCTAAACAATTATAAGCACAATTCAACAAGAATTCCATATCAAAACTCTAGAGATGAAAGTAAAAGTGAAGGATTAGATTAAACTTGTGGTAATGATGATGAATCTAGAGCTTGAATTCTTAGATCTTGAAGAATTGAACTCCAATTTCACTATTCTCCTATTAGAATCCACTTGAATTTTGAGAGAAAATAAAGAACAAAATGAATTCTCTTTCTTGCTAATTTCTCTAGTGTGTAAAAGTGTACAAAACCGGTTCAAGATCCCTCTCTTAGAGTTTAAGATGAGTATTTATAGTATAATTCAAGTCCCTCACAAAATGGCTCCAGAACACTTTTTTTTTGTAAGATTACATTGTTACCGAACTATAATTGGTATGGAGTTCCACATGCAATTCAAACAGAGAGCACAATTTGTGTTCCGGGATTATATCGAGCTCTAATTTGGTAGCCAATTTGGTATAAAGCTCAAACAGAGAGCTTCAATGTTGTTCAAGTATTTTGCTGAGCTTCAATTTAGTTTTGAGTTTGGTAGCAAGCTCGGAAAGAGAGAGTTTTTACTTTTCAAAGGAAAATACCAAACTATAATTCGTTATGGAGCACTGTGTTGAATTTGGATAGAGCGGATCTGTTTCTCTTCATTTGCTATACCGAGTTGCAGTTCAGTATCAAATCCGGTATTGAATTCGAATAAAGAGATTTTGCTTCTTAATCTTCCAATATCGAACTATAGTTCGGTACATAGCTCGGTAGCTAATTCGAACAGAGAGATTTTTGTTTCTTCCTCTTTCAATTTTGAACTATAATTTGGTAGTGAGTTCGGTGTGCAGTTCAATGACCCTGTTCTCATGCCCTTTTTTACCTCATTTTGATCCCTTTTTACTCCAAAACCTTCGATTTTCTTCCTTGATGTCTTTAAGTCCCCAAAATTATATTATGTACCTGAAAATAAATAAAAGTGTCTCAAATATGTGCATTTCTTAAAGGAAATCAAACCGAATTCATACAATTTTCAATCATTTTCCAAGCTTATCAATATGAGCTCATTTTATAATTATCATTTACATTATGACTTGAATTAAAAAAAATGAGACATTGAAATTCAAATTTTAATGCAAATTCAAAATTGAATTCTTTTATTTTCACTCAAATTTTAATCTATATTTCGATTAATTGCAAGAAAGAATTGGAGAAAAAACAAAGTAGATAAAAATTTGAAGGTTTAGATGAATTATTTTATTTTCCTTCCAATTTAAAATTTAACAAAATATAGAAATACATTTAGATTAATTCTAAATTGCTAAAATAGGCAAAATATTTTTATTTACCTCTCAAGTTTTTGTTTTTTTTGAAAACTAATTATACATAGATGTTATTTAGGCTCAATGAAAATTTTAATTACCCATCAAAATAAAATATGAATCCCACTAATTTTAATTTGAATGAACTTCCAGAAGATTTGGCCACAAATCCTACTGAAAGTGTCATTATTCTCATTGAATCTAATGAGAGTGTTCTAACAATGAATCTCACTACTTCTTTTGACTTGAATGAACTTCCAGAAGATTTGGTACAAATCTTGACGAAAGTGTCACTATTCTCACTAAATGTGATGGAAGTGTTCCAAAAAGCAATAAACAAGGAAATAAAAGGAAAAACATCACATATTTAGTGAAGAAATATGTTCTTTCCATGCTTCTGTCAGAGAGGAAAGAAGGAGTCAAACACTTAGAAGTTATCCAAAAAATTAGCATGAAAGGTGGTTGGAGAAGGGATGTAACGTCCAGCCCCTGCCCCCGGATGACCCGAGGTGCAGTGGCAGGGCGTCACCTGATCATATAACTAGTTTTAAGGCTGACCACTAGCCCCATAAACCACCATTATACTTTTCAACATGCTTTGTCCTCAATCGCATGCTTTCCGGACAAATTTCCCAGAAGCTCACCCATCCCAAGATTGCTCCAAGCCAAGCACGCTTAACTTTGGAGTTCTCAAGTTCTGGGCTCCCGACAAACAATGTGTTTATTGGTGATATTAGTAACAATTCAATTCCTTTTAACTCTATCTCAATATGGGGTGTTACAATCCATCCTCCTTAGGACACAACATCCTCGTTGTGCCCACAATCTTCCCAGAATCTTTACCTCTGCTAGGCGATTTCCCTGAGCTCTTCCATCCAAAGCAGCTCACAGTCACAGAATTACTTTGATACCATTTGTAACGTCCGACCCCCGCCTCCGGATGACCCGATGCACGGTGGTAGGGCGTCACCGTCATTACTGTATCGGTCTGTGGGATTAGTGGTCAGCCTTAAGACTGGTGCAGTAATGATGTGGTGCCCTAGCACCGCACATCGGGGCATCCGGACGTTAGAATGAAAAGAAAAAGAATCAAAATCTCTTCAGAAAGGATTATGCAAATTCCATTACGATGTTGAAGCACATTGCGTTCACTAGCTGCTGAATTGGGCACATCCATTTCTTATGTCCACAGGAATAGTAAAGTCTGATATGATAAGAGCTCATTCCAATGCAATTAAGCCTCTACTCAATAATGAAATTAAAATATCAAAAATTAATTTCTATTTATCAATGATAGACCAAGGTACGATTAACTCAAATCCTTCTTTTATTTCAATGTATGATATTATCCCTATAGACGGAAAATGGTTTTATATCTATCATGACATTCAAAAGTATTACCTAGCTAAAGATTAGGAGGAACCAATTAAAAGGTGTCAAAGTAAAAGGTTCATTCCAAAAAGAATATTCCTCGCTGCTGTTGCACGATCTAGATTTGATGATAGTCATAAACTTTTATTTGATGGAAAGATTGGTATTTGGCAGATTGTGGAGGATATTATTGCTAAATGGAATAGCAAAAATTGTACAGTTGGTACAATGGAGGCTAGACCAATTTTGTCAATTACAAAAGATGTTATTCAAAAAATTTCGATTGAAAAGATTCTGCCTGCAATTAAAGAGAAATGGCCACAGAACGATAATTTCACAACGTTGTACATACAACAAGACAATGCTAGTCCGCATATCGAAGAAAATGATGTTTAATTTCAAGAAGCAGCGGCTAATTTAGGATTGAATATTGGTTTACTTCGTCAGTCTCCAAATAGCCCTGATTTAAATATCCTTGACTAGGGATTTTTTTAGAGCTATCGATTTCCATCAAGCATCAGACTGCTCCAACCAATGTTAATGTAGATTCATGCTAAAACTATTCACCCTCTTCAATCAACAAAGTGCTATTGTTATTTTTTCTCCCTTATTCTATGACATCATGTGGTTCCACAAAATTTTCCAAACGCCACCCATCTTCTTTCACTTTAACAATGTTGTAATTATGTAAAAACCTTACATTAATTTTTTCATAGAGCTTCAAGGCTTATGATTCCTTACCATTAAGGTGAACTCCACTTTTCATAATAACATATGAGATCAATCCAGCATATGGCAGATGAAGGCAGTTCTTTCTTTTCTTATACTTATTTGATTTCATGATGTTGTGATGATTGACAATGTTCTTTATATAATGGATACCACATCGATTGATTTTTTAATTCAGAATGTGATATAGGATAAGGGTTTCATCAACAGTGATGTTATCCTTACTCCTATATTTTGGTAAGATGTTAGAGGCAACAATCAAATGAATCAGCCTAGGTATGACTTTCATTTTTGTGCAAATAACCTCATTATTTGAATAATCATCAACCAACATATTAGCTTCAAAATCAATAATATCTACATCGGTAGGCACCATATAATCCTTCAATACAGAATCAAATCCATTACAAGGCACATCTTGAATTCATTATTAGGCACATCTAGAATCTGTCTCAATAGATTTGTAGAAATCCTAATTTCTAACCCCTCCACAATAGAAACTAACTCTATAAAGATTAAATTTTTCTTCTTCTTCTCTTCAAGCAACAAGTTCGCATAATTTTTTTTAACCAGCCTTGTATAAATAGGATTATCTAAAAACAATAATCCCCTTATCTTAGCATAAAAACAATCACCGACATTACTAAGATCAGCAAAATCAACCTACTTTCAAGCAACAATTTTTCATGACTAACAACTTCTTCATAGTACTGCTTGTTTTCTTTAGAGTAGAAACCGTATCTTTCTAATAAGAATGAGTAGTCTTCCTTTCTAGAATCGAAATATTTTTTCTCTTGAATTTGTTCTTCATCAGAGATTTTGTCTTTCTCCAAAACTTGTTCTTCTTCTTGGTGAACGATACTCATCTTTTTATTTTTATTTTTTGGAGGATTTCTGGTTGAAGAAACTAATTTTCTCTTTTGATGTTCGTAGAATAAATAACTTCTTTTTTCCTTTCGCTATTATTTCTTTCTTAGATGGTAAAATCATTGTTTTCTTTATAGTTGCCATTAACAGATAAAAACGCTTCGATTGTTTATTGTATAGGGCGGGAATGAGTTGTGTATGCTGGGAGCGGTGAATTTAAAAATAAATCATTTACTTTTCAATTTACGACATCCTACTTTAATTAGGTTTGTTTATTAAAGAAATAGTTATGAATGAAAAACTCTACTTTAATTAAATTTATTTATTAAAAAAAAGTTATAAATAAAGTAAAACAAAAAATACTTTAGATATTTTAAATTTATAAATTCCTTTTTAGGGATAATTTTTTATACAAATAAAAAATTTAAAATAATTTTTTTTATTTAATTAGAACGGAAAAATTATAAAAAATTATATATTTTTATTTATTACTTCCCCGTCCCACTTTAAGCTATCAAAATGTAGGAATATTCAAACTAAAAAATATATTAAAAACAATAAAATTGTATTAATTAAATAGTAATACGATATAAAATGACACAACCAACCTTAATACGTGTATTTATATTTAAAATACTCTGATAAATTTAAATATATAAATTCAATATTAATTACATATAACCCTTAAATAAAAGATTATATATGTATTTTGTTCTATATATTTATCGGTATTTATTATTTTCTAATTCACATGTATTTGAGCTAGTAAAGGTGAAATTTATTTAATTTTATATGAAAATCGCGTGGGGCAGACTATATATAACTAAATTGAAACAAAGAGAAACGGTTGGCCGGGTTGGAAGAGAGCGAGAGTTGGGGTTTTGGGAGAGAAGGAGTGATGGAAGACACTGTCATCAAAAGTGAAGACTACTGTCTACTGTCGGAATTCAAACTGTCTACTGAAGATTACAGTTTGTTGAAGGATTTGAGAGTGAAAACCGAACCAGAACAGCAGGACGAAGGAGAAGAAGAAGAAGGTTTCATTTTGTGTTTATGGTTTTATCTCTTGAAACCCTCTTCTACTTCTCCCGTTATACTCCTCAATCAGGTGCTCCATTTCTCTTTTTCCGCACACCGTTCATAATTAATGACTTGAAATGGAGGTCTGATTTGATGTGTTGATTGTTGCAGGTAGATGATGGTGGAACTGCTCCATTTCTGGTTTTGAATGAGAATAATAAAATGATGCTTTTCCCTCTCCTTTCGTCATCGCAAGAATCTACTTTGAGTGAACTGACTAGTGCATCAATGGATATTGAGTTTCCGTTCCGAAAATGGGTTCATGTTGGATGTAAGGTAATGCAGATCAATTGTATTTGCTTCTTGACATGTGATGTGGATGTGTGGACGGATTTTTGGCTTGCATTAGTTTGATGATCGTATTTCTTTGTTGCGAATATCTGAAATAATTTTTGTGTGCTTGAATTTATGGTGTTTGTTTTTGTCAATCTTGGATGTATTTCGACAATGGACCACTCTATATGTAACGAAATTGATGATTGGAAGGTGCAGCGGTAGCTTTGAGCATTGTTCTGCAGCTTGTAGGTTTTAGGTTTATCTGGTTTTCTTGTTTTTAAAAGGGGTTGAAATCACAACGTTGTATTTATTTATTTGAGCTATTATCAGTATATGGTATGCCAGCTGATTTCTCTATTATGATTTCCTTTGTATGGTCTTAATCGGATAAGAATCTTATTGGCAATATAGTACCAATTGGTTTCCAGATATTTTACAATTTGCATTTAATTGACAATAAACAACTTTTCATCAACTAGAAGAGCTAGAATGAAAAGCTTCCTTGAATCCCTGCTAGGGTTGTGAAACTCTGAACTAGCGAGGAACTCTGCGTATATCTGAGATGATTCTGATTTTTTTTTTGGCTCTCCATCAGGTTTCTTCTGAGGTTCTGCAGCTTCACATAGATGGGGAGATTGTTGGTGAGCAATCTCTCCTGTCATCGTTCAGCAAAGACAACAAATCAAATCGATTGAAGAAGATAACCTTTTCTGGTAATGATGTGCAGGGCTATGTGCACAATGCAAAAGTATTGCCTCATAACTTGTCTGTTAAGAATCATTATGCTAAGGTATAATTGCATTTACATGTCTTTTTCATGTTTTTCGGTTTCTGGTTGCCTATTGTTTCTCCATAGCGTGCTTTTGTTTTGATATAGGATCCACCAATATATTTAGCTATTGATCATTCATCTGCCTCTGAGATTGAAGAAGACAGCGATGGTGTTTGGTGCATTGTTGGTGGGAAGGTTTGTCCATTTGGAAATTCATAGTATTATGCAATTTTATGGTTCCAAGTATCCTTAATATTTTATGAAGCTTTTATTTTTATTTTAGTAATGGAAATTGGATGTAGAGTTGTACCTTTAAACTCTATGATAGGTCATGTTTTAGTACGATAATTTTTTGAAATATGTGTATTTTTTCTCAGGCATCTTGTCGCAGGATTTTTTCCTTGGACGTTGTTTTATTGAATGCCTTTGGCCGGCCTGTAAATAAGGAAATGGAGGTTTAATTCTCAGGCTCATTTTAAGTCTGCAATTAATTATTTTTATTGAGTTATTTACATATGATAATAATATGTATGTATTTTATATTAGGTCATTGCATCACTTCTGTATGCAGAAAGTAGCGATCCAGTGGAGAAAACAAACGATGCAGAAGCTCCTCTGTTGACAAGTTATGATGGAATTGAATTTGCTTCTTGTGATAGACCCAGTAAAATATTGCATGGACGTGCATCCTTTAAGTTAAAAATGTCTCAGGTATATTGTTATATGAAATAGAACCAGTGCTACTTTTTTGCATGATGATGTGAGGGATTACTTTTCATGGTAGGAAACATACGGTGATCCTAAGCTAGTTTGCTGAATTTCATTTAGAATTTTCTGTATCAGTGCACTTTTGCAGTGTGATATAATTGTTTGGATATCTTAACGATGCAATACTCTCAGTCACACTTCTGCGGTAACATGATGTGGGTCTAATTTTTCATTTCATTTTTAAATGTCTGATATGCGGCTTTTATGTTATTATATGAATGCACACTTGTTAGTGGTGTTGTCACTTTATTATGGTAATCTTTGGAGATATGAAATTTATGTGCTTTTATAGACTTGGGACTACATTTGTGGTCCTTCTAAGTGATTGTTTTTGAGCTAGATTGGTATTATTACTTGTTTGCTAAAACATGAATTAGGTTAAACAAAACAATGAAAACTTCGTGTTTTCATTCAATAATTGTTTACAACTGAATGACAGATTATTGAACTACAGCTAATACAAGCTTTTCTTTATTTTTTTTGGGGTTGGCAGTATGAATTCAACGCTTCCGTTCTATTTTAATGTTAAATATTTGAAATAAGATATTATATCAAATGTGTAGGAAACTTATGCAATACCTTATATGGCGTTTTGATTTTATACGTGAATAAAGTTATCAAATAATTGTTGGTTTCATTTCGCCAATTATGTTACCTCGGTGCTCATTGTTTGAGATTTATTGGATTTGTTTTTAGGTAATAATTAAGTCTTACCTTTTATTCCTTTTATTCTGCCAGCTTTCTTCAAAATGCGACAATAGATTATTTCAAATCAGGTTTGAAATACTAAAAGCTGTGGGCTTTTCTTTCTTGGAGGTGCTCTCTCCTCCAATCCGTTGCATATCTCGAAATCGTAATGGCCGGGCATCCCCTGTTGTGTGCAAAAAGTTACCAACTACTACCCAACCACTGAATCAATCAGCAGACAGTGGATCTGTGGAATTTCAACAAAATACTGTCTGTGAAGTGAAACCTAGTCCACTATCGAAACGGGTCAGATTGGATCAAGAGAAGATATCTAAATCTGAGCAACCTGAAGGAGAGTGCGATTCTCACGCCTACAACTCTATCAAGGTACATAATGATTTCCTATTGTATTCATTTCTTGAATTTTTTATGAAATTGATTTCTTCTTCAGTAATACATATGTGGAATACCCTTTGATGGTAAACAAATATCTATTTGGGGCTTGATCAAGGTATTGGATCGGTTGGTACCACTCATTTCCTTTCTTCAATTTAACCAGTTTTTTGAAATAATATGCTGGGAGTATATGTTCCATGTTGCTATTTTGTTGAATAGATCAGACTTCTGTTTCCGATTGTGTTTAATGTTATAGCAGTTGAGTTTGCTTCATTAAGACTTATTTTGTAGTTGAGTCCCTCCTCATACATCTGAGGATAAATTATTTTTTTTAGTGAGGCCTAAATTACATTACCATTTCCAAAACTTCATAATGTACAAGATCATTGTCATTCTTTTAGGCTTCTAAACCATATACGGTGAATGTCATGTTTTACTAATATGTAATATTAACTATGTATTGAAGCAGTCTCTATGACTTCAACTAGGTGTTGAAAGTGAAATTTTGCAATAATCAATATCAGAATAGATTGAGCCTGAAACTTAAATACGTTTGTATAGATTTTTGGCTAAATACAATGGTATCAGTAAATTGTTTTCGCAGAATTTTATGTTATAACAACTTGAAAATCTCTCTCCTTTTATTGACAAGGTCATATCATATTAGTTTATAATGAAAACTAACAAAATTTTATTATCATTTGACTTTAATTTTCTAGAGAATTAGATTGTCCAGCACTATATATCCGAGAGCCAAGTTATGTTCTTAGTGGATAACCGTATAACCCAAAACTTAGTCTACTGCTGTAGTTTCCTTTGCTATACACTCACACACACCCTTGTATATCTTTATTTTTCACCTCATCAATATGCAGAATTGTGGCCTACATATGAGTGATTTCCTTAAAAAAAAAAAGGATAATATTTAAATCCCTTAGCATACTCTAAAGCCAACTACACAACAGAGGGCATTGAACATTGAAGTCTAACTCCCAACTTCTTATTACACTTTAGAAGCAAGCTTTATTTAGTCCGTTGAGGTGGAGTTTTTGTTTTTTGTTTTTTGTTTTTTCAAAATTATTATTATTATTATTATTATTATTATTATTATTATGTTATTTTTATTTTGTATTGCTGTTAATTTTCTTTGATTTATTGGGTGTTTAACTTGGGTGGAATATGTGAGGATTTCCTGCGGTTCATTGCTCTCCTTAAATATTTATTTATTTTATTTTTATAAGTATGAAAAGACTAATGCACATCCCTACTAGGTTGACACTCCCAAACACCATTTCTTTAATTAATTAATATAAATGAAAAAAAAACCAAATCAAGATACAATTAAAGACTAAAAGAAATAAGAGTTCAAAACCAAACGGATAAAATAAAAATAAAGGTCATCCGAAATCTACACAGGGTGGCTCATTAGGCAAATATGTAGTAAGGTCTTCCTTAGATAGTTCAATATTGGTGTCTTGATGGAGAATCGGTCTTGCAAAATAAGATGGCTGGCAGTCCATTTCACTGTTGATTTTTTTTTTTTTTTTCTTTTCTCGTTTATTTTTCCTCCTAGTAATTGAATTTGATTAATTTGGGATAAACATATGATTAAAGTATCTATTTGAAAGGATATAGAAGGTACTAAGGCAAATTAACTTTTGAAATTGCTTACCTAATGTAATCATGATCATGCATACTATGCACATCCTCCTTTATGGTAGAGAAGAAAAATTAATCATATTGTTTTTTTTTTGATACTTTTAAGAACATAAGCAATTCAATTTAGATAACTATTTAATTATTTTTTCAAAGTAATAGAATCAGAAAAAAAAAAAAAAATGCTTATGGGTGTACATATAGTATTTGGATGAGCTCACATATCTTTCTTGGTGGTGTTAGTGAATGAGAAACTATTTGGTCTAACCTGGTTTGTCTATCAACTTTCAGCTTTCTGTATCATGACAAATCTTTCAAATATCTTGTGGACTCAAATTATGCTTTGGATTTTCTAATGTGGCTATAGGTAATTCGCTTATTTTTGTATCTAAGTCCCTGTTACTATTTTCAATCAGGCTGAGAAAGCATATGCTGGAAGTTTGAAGGAGACACAACTTAAATTAGAAGAAGTGAATAACTCCCCTTCTGATACAGAGAGTACTGGAGCAAGAAACTCATCTTTTAAGAATATGTCGACTAGTGGAAACTCAGTTTCAGATATGAACATTTTTAGGTACTGCTTGGGAAACTTAGCCGAGAAATCTTCTCTGCTCAAGGAGATTGCAGCATCTGCAACTGACACACAAATATTGGAGTTTGCAAATCAGGTTTCTAATTACTCAGGGTGCTCCCACCACAGGTGATGAACATTGGTTTGTTTTTCAAAACTTTATTATATGGGTTGGTAGTTCTGTTCTTGTTAAATATTAGGTGAGCATGTCCATGAAATCCAGTTTCAGAAAAACTTCTTGATGTTAATAACAGTAAATATGCTTATTTCTAATTATATTCTAAATTTGGCATTGTGTTATGCGTGAATTGGCAAGGTGTGGATTTGGAATCCCACATTTGAAAATTAAAGAGCTACTTTGTGATTCTCTGGGGCCTTGGGCTCTCCAACCTTAATCTAGCTTTTGGGGTGTGGTTCTCCCTAAGTTGCGATTGAAGAGTATTAGAGCTGGACCCAATACCTTCATGTTTGTCCACCGAAAGGGCTGCTTAGGTGGGTTCTAACCCATCAATGGGTTGAATAACATGTTTGAGTGAAGTCATCAACAGCACAAATAGGACTACTCAGGATGGTTTGGGCTGGCTGAAGGGACTGAATTATTTTCTTATAGTGAAAGCTGCCACATACAACTTTTTTAGAAAGGTGGAGTAATATTATGTGCCATATCGACATAGGACTTGGGGTCCTGCTTTCAGAAAAATGAGAATGTGGGGTTTTTAAGGTCTTGGACTCCCCAACCTCTTAAACTAGTTTTTGGGATGTGGTCTTCCCAAGGTGCCCATGAGTGTCTTAATCTTCGACTGAATGTGTAGCAATATAAGATTGTTGAATTATGTAGCATTGGTGGAATGCATATTCTCTTTGGCTTTCATACTTCTTGTATATGATATTATTTATTATGAGCTCATAACTAAACTAACTGCACAGTATTGCCAACTTGCCTATTTGTTTGTCTCTCCGTGTCTACATGTCACTGTTATAGTTATTGTTTCTGCAGTTTAGTACCATTTATCCTATTTAGAAAAATCTTTCTACTTTCAGGCATCAAATAATAATTGCCAAGGGATTGATAGAAGAAGGAAGAAAAACTTGGAATATGATCTCGCAAAACAACAACCGCGTGCACTGGGATAATGCAGTTTCTGGGATTGAGGAGCAATTTAAGAAGATTTCTTGCTGCAGTACTAGATCTCTGAAGCAGCAGGTTCTCTTTTTTTAACTGTTTTCCACTGCTATGGTTTCTCATCACACACTACCTATTCTACATGACTGACTTTCTTGTTCACTAAACATTGCTCCCACTTACATCTGTAATCTATGATGTTGGATATTCATCAATAAGAATTGTTTATCATGTGAGGTTCCACATCATGCATTTCCAGAAATTATTAGCGGAAAGATTGGTAGTGAACTACTAGTAATGTCTGAGTGTTAATTCTTTATGAATGTTTTCTTTTGATAAGTATACAACTGAGTTGTGTGGTTAAACTAGATAATAAATCTATTTGATAATCATGGCTCAGTTGATGTGCTAACTTCAACGAGTACTCAGGATTTCCAAGCTCTGAAGGGAATTGCTGGATGCCAAGCTTATCTGACCCAAGAGAACTTTGACAAGTTATGGTGCTGGTTGTACCCGGTTGCTTTCTCCATATCAAACGACTGGGCAAATGCAACATGGAAATCAACATCACCCAAGTGGATAGAAGGATTTATTTCAAAGGAAGAAGCTGATAGTTCACTTAAAGGGCCAAGGGGTCTTCGTGAGCCTGGGACATTCGTGCTACGATTTCCTATTTCAAGGAGCTGGCCACATCCAGATGCTGGTAGCTTAGTTGTGACCTATGTTGGCAATGATCATACCATACATAACAGGCAGATTTCTGTTGATTATATCTACAGGTTTGTATATCATTTCTTCATCGTGTTCTTTGAATATGTATTCTGTATATGTGCAAAATTGTTGAAGAAAATCACCATGGGAATTTGCCCTTATAGCATATGGAAAGAAGGATACCAATTGCTATTTTTTTTGGGGTGAGAAGAGTATTGTTTTTGTAGGAATAGCTAAACTAGACAGATCAAATGATTTTATTTATTTGTTTATTTATTATCATTAATTTATCTTTTTGGTGCTTTGGTTTGTACTGCAATTTTCAATGAGTCATCATTAAAAAAAATGGTGAAACAGTTTTCATTTAATCTTATTTTTATCAACTATTTGACAAATCAGATATTAGATTGGATGAAGACCATTTCAAGTAATGTGGCGTGTGTAACTCCCACATACCAAATGATAACTTACTAAATCATATTGGGAATTACTCATACCACAAAGACTCCTGTTTTAATTATTTTATTGAAACTTTTCCATCTGTTCTGAGCTTGTTACTGGTGTCAACATTGGCTTGATACTTGCAATGGTGTTTGAATAAACTGATTGGACATTTGTTTGTGTTTGTTTTGGGGATCAAAGGGAGGGGGAAGGAAAACAACTTCAAGAATTGCTATTGGCCGAACCTGGTCTGTCTCAATTGGGAAGGCAAGATCTATTTCTGACCTTTCCTCACCTTTTCTTCTTATTGTGCGAATGTTGTATTAAAATTTTCTTGAAATTGAAATGCAGGGTGAGAAGAAGTAACTGAGCCGGTGTGGTATTTACATCTGTGCTCTCACCATTTCATATCGAACTTTCAGGAGGTGGTAAGGGAATATGAGTGATCTATTTCAGTTTATTATGTTATGAACTACATAAACATAAAAATGTTGTCTGAATCCATGCACTCTCTCTGAAGATTTAAACTAATTGAGCTTATGAAGTGGTTTTCTTTTGTGGTAGTGTTTTGGGATAGGAAGAACCCTATTTCTATTTCAGTTGCTTTATTCTTATATCATTAGCATCAACTATTAGAAGGATAACCTTCCTATCTCAGGATTCCCTTCTTTCTTAGGCAGCTACATTATCCCTATGGGTGGGAATAGGTTAGGCGGCCTTTTACATGATTTTTTTATTTTAACTTTTTCAAAAGCCTACTTATTAAATAGGCAAGGCTTAAACTATCTAAAAGCCTTTAGAGCCTAATAGGCCGGTATATATATATATATATATATATATATATATATATATATATATATATATATTATATATTTTATTTATTGAATCTAGTGGCAACTGGTTTATAAAATTAAAACCCAATATTTTGTTTATTAATTTAAAACCGCCTTGTTCATAAATATAAATAGTATTGACTAGTTTTTTTAAATAGACTTTCAAGCTAGACAAGCTTTTAAAAAGGCTAGATCATATGGTTTGTAGGCTATGCTTTGTAGGCTAGACTTAAGCTATAATATTAGAATCCAGACCGATATATAAGAACTAATAATATTAATAATAAACAAAAATCGTGGAGAGTCATTCCTACATAAACAAATAAGATGCCTACGAAAACAATTAATACCATATCATGAGTTGTTTGGTGAACAAAAATCTTTAATGCTATATTGAAAGGAAGCAAGATGCCTCATGCATGGAGAAAGAGTACTTTGATACCGATATATAAGAATAAATGAGACATAAAAAATTGTAAGCATTATAGGGAAATCGAACTCATGAGTCGCACAATGAAATGATGAGAAAGAGTTATAGTGCGTAGATAGAGAATGACTAAGAGAGTGTTAGAGAACTAAAACTGGTTTTATGTTAGGGAGATATACTATGGAAGCCATTTCTCTGGAGTTGTACCAAGAGAAGAAAAAAAAATCTCCATAGAGTATTTATTATCTTGGAGAAGGTATATGATATGGTAGCAAGAGAAGTATTATGGTGAGTTTTGGAGAGGAAATGAGTCTATGTCAAGTATATTATCGTCATCAAGGATATGTAAGAGAATGCACTCACTAGTGTGAAAACAACGGGTGGGGATAATGAGGCTTTTCCTGTAATACCATTGGTTTGCATCAAGGTTCAGCCATGAGTCTATATTGGTTTGCATCAAGGTTATGGATAAGTTAACTAGGAGCTTACAAGATAATATACCTTAGTGTATGTTATTGCAGATGACATTGTACTTATTTATGCAACTAGCGAGTGAGTTCTAAGTTGGAAAGGTGGAGAAAAACTCTTGAAGATAAGAGTTTTAAGTTCAGCAGGAGCAAAACAGAATATATGCATTGTGAGTTCAGTTAGAGGAAGAAGCAAGGGTAAGAAGTGAAGTTGGAGGGGGGTTTGGTATTTAGCACTAAACAATTTAAGTATCTCGGTTCGGGGTTTTGGTATCTAGCACTAAATAATTTAAGTATTTCGATTCTGTGTTCCAGAATGATGGAGGACTAGATGATGATGTAATGCATAGAATACAAGTTGGGTTGATGAAGTAGGAGACATTAGGAATTCTGTGATAGGAAAATACCACTTAAGATAAAAGGTAAATTTTATAATATACCAGCAATGCTCTACGGGAGTGACAGGACAATATATCCATAAAATGAATGTGGCAGATATAAGAATGCTAAGATGGATGTGTAGACATACAAGGTTATATAAAGTTAAAAATGTGCATATTAGACAAAAATCCAATTGGCGGTGATTAGTAATAAAGCAAGAGAAAGTAAACTCATGGTTTGGGCATGTGTTAAGGAGACCTCCTTATGATACCATGCGTAAACATGGAAACTTGTTGGTCGAGGGGCTCAAGAGGAGTTAAAGGGCTCTAGAAGGGCCGAGGAAGACCTAATCTACTTGGAATGAGGTAGTTGCTAGATATTTACGATCTCAAATGTTGAGGTCGATTTGATGCATAAAAGACTTGAGGAGAAACATAAATCCTGGTTGTTGAAAGTTTCTAAGGCTTGTGATGACTATTTCCTTTTATTTACTAACATTCATTGTTAGAGGATTCATACAACGGGCTCTAATCAATTTGAGATTAAGATTTTGTTGATGTTGATGTAGTTTAAAAGAGGGTTGACATGATTATATTATAGGAAGTTACATAGTACATAGACAGTACCAAAAAACAAACGTACCTGTTTAAATATAAAATTTTTCTTAAAAAGGATATTTAAATAGGTTTTTTTAGTAGTGAAGCGACCAAATTACTGGTTGCATTGTAGTGGAATAGAAATGTTTTATATTTAATTTAGTTTGTGTAATTGTATTAGTTGTAATTACTAGTACATGGTATGACTGCAGTGATGATTATAGGTCAATGGTTGGTATGGCTGTAGCGATGATTATAGGTCAATGGTTGATAGTTTGATTGATAAGTATGGTATTGTAAATGACATGTATGAGATATGTAGGAAAAGTGGCGACGTAATGATTATCTACCACTCTATATAAGTGTATTTTAATATAGTTGAGTGGGAGAGGATAGTTCTCTACTCCATATGGATGGTGGTTCTCATGGTTTGTAATAGTTTATATAGTATGTTTATGGTAGTTAGTAGAAGTTAATGGTTGTTTATGATTATCCATGGTTATAAGTGTCTAACAATATCTTTAACTCGACATGGGTGGTATAACTTGTGTAACACCCCCTACCCGGTTTGGGAGAACCGAGCCGGAAGTGCCTCATCACGGACTGAATCGAATCAATTTCTAATTAAAACCCTAGATTCCAAATCGAAAACCTTAAATTTTGAAAACAATTGAAATTCAAAATAAGAATAAAATGGATTACTTTAAAACAAATTAAAATACCACAATCAACTCTCAACAGAATTCAACTCTGGACATTTAAAATAAATTATAAGACTATCAATAGTTTCGTCAGAAAAGATCATCACCTACCAAAATATAAAAACATTCTAAAACATATTCAAATCAAACCCAAATGCAGCGGAGTTCCCAATTTAAATATAAGCTAATATTTAAAAATAACACACTAATAAAAATTATAAAAAAAATATCCGAAATTAAATCCTTAAAAATGATGTGACTCTCTGCGCATCCAGCTCCCAGCTCCAAATCATCATTGTACCTACGTGTCAGCAAAACAAACTAACACGCTAAGCTTTTGCTTAGTGAGGTGGCTAAAGAAATAAACGGGCTTAACACTTACGAGACATTCAGGGGATACTTGCAAGATAATCAAAACACAAGCAAACCAACAATGATCAAACACGGTTGACAACAAGTCTTCATATTAATTATATAAGACTTGTCCTCACATACATATACCAGAATCATTTAACCTAAATATCATCGAACCATCAATGATTATAACACTTCAATTAATTTAATAACACTTCTATAATCATCTCTAGCTAGCACAACATCAACACAACCTATCTCCATATTTTCCCAATAAAATATATTATCTTTAATTTAACATAATCATGTTTATTCACGGAAAATTCATAACACGATCTTATCACAAAAATTTATAACACAATTTAACACAAACAGCATAACAGACAACTCAAAACTGCTTTAATGAAGCCATTTATTTTTATCATAAAATATTATAAAGAAACAATACATAATTCTATTGATTAATTTATCTCAAAACCATAAGTATATTTAAACTAATTTCCAAATCATAACTTACCAACATTATAACTGAATATTTAATCAAGCCACAAACCACTTATCAAATATACACATTAATAACCACCACCTACCAAATAAACATACAATTGTCATACAAATCATATATATATATATATATATATTAAATTATAACGTTTAATTCATTTTCAGTTCGCCTTTAAGTAAGACCCCAAATGGCTGTAGGACACTGGAAACCCAACCAGAATCAGAACACAGGCAAGGCCGAAGCCCCCATAACATAGGCAAGGCCAAAGCCCCTATAACCCAACCATATGGTGGACCGAAGTCCCTTTTTTCATCATCAACATAGACCGAAGTCTCCAAGAACTCGATAGCTATCAACTCCCTATGGCATGCCAACTATCCTTACAGACGGAAATCTCTACTTAAGGCGACATATTTATGTGACCAAAGATTTTAAGATAAACCAAATCAATTCACGTTTCCATTGAACCCTACATCAAATATCAGAATATCACATACAAATAAGTCGAATCATGTTCCAAGTTAACCCAACATCACAAACATCATAGTTTCCAATAATTCACTCACAGAGTCACACAAGTCATGCACATTTTTCTAAGCCGACTAATGAATTTAAGTCTCAACAGCTTAATCTCAATAATCATATTCACAACATTAAATTTATCAAAAACTAATAATCTCAACCAATAAATTTCCCACAATCATATTCAAATCATATTATTTGTCAACCATCACAGTATAATCAACTAAGATTTTATAAGTCAACAAATTATTCCAATTCACATGCTAACAATATATATATATATATATATATATATATATATATATATATATATGGAACATAGAGAAAAGAATGAACGAAAGTGATTTTTGTTTTGATGTTCTTTGTGTCGGCCAAGTGAAAATAGGGTTAGGTGTTTCACCTAACATCATATACTTTCAAAATTTTAACTTAACCCACAATTTTTAAAATTCATATTTTACCAAAATCTTTTCGAAATTAGATTTTTAACCCCAAATCCCCAATTTTCAAAACCCTAACCCTAATTCCCAAATCTCAATTTTTAAATAAAATTCGGTTCAAATTTTGGGGTGTTACAACTTGGGTTCAATATGAACCATGTTATTAATGCTATCTTAAGAATTTATCAAATACAACTCTTTAGAATTGCATACGTATAAACTAATTCCATGTGACCATCCTATTTGCATGGCTCACCGACATTTTCAATGCGATCATGGTAAATATGTGATGCAAGATGAAAACAGGTAAAGATTATTTAGACTCCGTTAAGAATTTTTCGGTAACTAATTTCGTTTGACTGGGACAATCAAAATCCTAATCCAATAATAAAAGTTGGAAGATAATGTTTAGGATTGCTTAAGGTTATCAAATAATCACTTATGAGGAGATAAAATGTCTATCTTGTCCCATCTTCATAAATTACACAGTGAGGATAGAGGAGGGATATGATTGTTGTATCACTACTTTAAAAGTGATTATTTAATCATTAGGAGCAACCCCAAATATAGCCAATATTGAATATCAAAGACCTTTTTCATATCTTCTTCTTCGTTATAATTCACCTTCTGGCTATTAGCTATCTTTGGTTTGGGTCTCATATTAATCCTCCAGGAGATGGACATGTAACCTTGTCGTTTATAAGTCATCCAAGATTAGACCATTGTTATTCTTCTCATTTGCATTTGTTATTTCTGGAGATTAGTTTGATTTGTCTTCTCGTTAAACTTCAATAATATATAACTACTTGCATTTATCAATTAGGCGGATTTTTTTCTTCCAAATTAATCGGTTCAACCATTAATTAAATTAATAAATAGGGATAATTTCAAAAAACGCCAAGAAGGTTTAAGGTTTTCTACATTTTACCACTCTAATTATATTTTTTTCATTTTACAACTGGTGAGGATGAAAAATGTTAATTTTTTTTTTGAAAGGGAGTTCTGAACTTTGGTAGAGCTCCTATAGACAAGTCTAATAGTGCTGGTCTGTTGTTGATGACTGGTCAAGTGAAAAAGAATTGCTGAAATTCAAAATTGATGAAAATTAACTTTTCTATCTTTTCTCTTCTATCTGGCCACCATTCGCCAATGGACCGTCCCATTAGACTCGTTTTTTTGAGTTCTACCAAAGTACAAACGTCCATTTGAAAATTTTTAATATTTTTTCATTCTAACCGTGGTAAAATGTGGAAAAATCTAAATTTTCACGGTGTCATGGTATTATGCCAAATAAATAAATAAAAGTAAGAGAATGACCTTTTGATTCTCTTAAGAGATATTGTAACATCCATATTGAGACAGAGTCAAAAGTAATTGAATTGCTACTCATATTACCAATGTGCATATTATTTTTCGGGAGCCCAGAACTTGAGAACTCCAAAGTTAAGCATGCTTGACTTGGAGCAATTTTGGGCTGGGTAACCTTGCGAAAAGTTTGTCTGGAAAGCATACGAGTGAGGATAAAGCATGCTGGAAAGCGTAATGGGGGTCTATGGGGCTAGTGGTCAGCTTTAAGACCAGTCAAGTAATGACGTGGTGTCCTGCCACCGAGCTATTCATCCGGGGGCAGGGGTCGGACGTTACAGATAACTGTTTAACCCCCTGAAATTTTTTAAATGACCAAATAACTCGTTAAACTTTTTAATTTGTTGTTGTGACCCTTTACTACTGGTGTAATGTTATTACATCTTTCACAAATTTCATGTAACAACATCGGTTATCTACAATAAATTCCAAATATTAATCAAACTGACGATGTTATATGATTATTTTTAACAAGTTTAGTGGCTATTCAATCCTTCTTAACAAATTTAGAGTGTTATATGATTCTTAAAAAAATTTAAAAATTTTAAATAAGTGTGAGTATAGTATATTATCCTAAATTTAAGGATAAAAAATTACTCTCAAACTTCTAAATCAAATCTGTCTAATGTTGTTTAGATATTTAAAATCTAATACCATAATAAATAGGGTACATCATGAGAAAAGATTACTTTTCCAATTATATTTTTTAAAAAAACTTTGAAAAGTAAAAAAAAAAAAAATAATAAAAAATTTAAATATGGGATTTTGTGGTTATAAAAAGACGATTTAATATTGAATAGATAGATTTCCAAAGCTAGTATCAAATCCAATGGTTTGGACTAAATAAATTAAAGAGAAATTGCTAAAAAATCTCTTCACGTTTATTTATTTATTTATTTATTTTTGCTAGTTTACCATCTACGTTTTAAAAATATCTAAAATACTTCCTCAATTCTATAAATCTAACTAAAAAAAAACATCTAATTGGATGGAAACAATTACTTTAAACGGTGGACCATAGAGTTAGTTTAATAATTTTAAATAAATAAACGAAAAAAACTAAAAAACCTCCTTAGCTTGATTACTTTACTATTTCACCAGCTATATTTAAAAAATACATTTTCTACCTCAACAATTTAAAATCAAATAAAAAATCCCATTAAATTAAATTAACTATTACTTTAAATAGAAATGGCCACAGTCCAGTCTAACAATATTTTTTCTTTAAAAATAAAATAATTTTACATCTGTCATATGTATATTAAATAAACAAGTATTATATAAAATTAGATATAATCATTTAATACTTTTTTATGCCGAATAAATTTAATATATATACAATTAAATTATGTAATAATAAGTCTACTATATAATTAAATTTAATCAATATTATAAGTGAATATATGCAATTGTTTGTATTTTAATTACTTTTATTTATATTATATAAATATATATTTAATAAATATTTTTTAAACTAGTTTGATTTTCAGAGATATGGAGCAAACTTAGATAGGTGAAATCAAGCAGCTCAAAAATTTCGGGCGAACACTACAACATTTTTAGTTTTTTTGTGGCTCATCAGTTATGGCGGTATATTAAAAAACCGCCACGAAAGATACATTTGAGGCAGTTCACTATATGAACCACCACTATTGAAGTCAATCGTGGCGGTTCACTCTATGAACCGCCACAATTGAAGTCAATCGTGACGATTCATTTTATGAACTGCCACAAAAAATATAATTGAGGCGGTTTATTATGTGAATCGCCACAAATTATATAATTGAGACGGTTCATTATTAGATCCGCCACAAATGACCTAATTGAGGCGATTCACTATATGAACTATCACGAATGATATAATTGTGGCGGTTACCGCTACAATTAAAATTTATATTTTTATTAAGAAAATTTAATTTTAATATTTTTTATTTTAAAAAAAAATAAAAAAAAACTATAAAGTTTTATGACTTCGTAATGATATAAAAGATTTATTTATTCTTAGTATCATAAATTTATAAATAGCTCCATGGATCCACATAACTAAAAAATTCAATGTTAAGTGTGCTTGATATAGGAGGATGGGATGAGTGACCTATTAGAAAGTTATTTTTTTATTTATATGTACATCAATTGTGTCGTTTTTCAACCGTCACAAATGTAATATTTGTGGCGCTTTTATACCACCATAACTGTATCACATTCTTGGCAGTCTAAAAGCGCCACAACTTTATTTGTAGCAGTTGAAAAACGCCACAAAAGGTGATTTGTGACGCTTTTTAAGCGCCACAAATGAGGATTTTGGTTGCAGTGGAATTAGGATTGTTTTTACCCTGGACGAGTAAATTTTGATCCTGTTTGGATCATTTTCAATCAGACTAGGCTAGCCTTGATTTTTTTCACTCTTAATTTTAAATGTTTGACCCTTTGGTTAGCTATGAAAATTTTATTTTTAAACCATAAAAAATTTAATATACAATTATAGGTCTGTTTTGAAAAATTTGCAAATCTAAATTTTAATTTACACTCTATAGGTCATTCACAAGACTGTGACCGTAATTCACGGACTATGAACATAATTCGCAGAATCTGTGAATTGTAAACATTCGGAAGTGATAAATAAATAAAAACATAATCCTTAGTAATGTTTTTATTTTTATTTTTTACTTTCCGTCAATTAAATAAGTAATAATAATAATAAAAGTAAAAGTTGTACTAAAAGAAAAGAAGTTTAGAAAATCATATTAATTATGCCAACCACTTTTATCCAATATCATTTATATCTGTAAGATTCTCAGAGAAATGCTTCCCTCTTATAATGAACCGAGAGATATCCATCACTTCACACAAACCATCTCAATTCAAAAATGTCTCAAGCTAAAGTTTTATGGTTGTTTATCATCTCAATATTTTTCTTCAATAACATCGCTTTCTCCAAACATCTCACAGGCTTTAGCTTGAAACTCATCTCCATGGATTCTCCAGAATCCCCCTTTTACCTCGGAAACATCTCCTATTCTGAAAAATTGAACCGACTAGTCGAAATATCGCAAGCAAGAGCACTTATTCTAAGCAAGGGCTACAATACTACTGCTATACTACCAATGTCATATGTCACACAAAGTTACGTAGTGAAAGTCCAAATAGGATCACCAAAAATACCTGCGTATCTCGCAGTCGACACTGGTAGCAGTCTTACTTGGACACAATGCGAACCATGCATAAACTGTTATCCTCAAACCCCTCCAAAATACAATTCTTTGGCTTCCCGTACTTATCAACCAATTTCCTGTAACCACCCTTTATGTCAGAATAATTCACTATTCCGATGCGTGGATAATAAATGTATCTACTCATTCGGATTCCTGGACGGAAGTTCCACAGCCGGAATCGCCGCCACGGAATTATTCAATTTCCTACCTGAACACATTCCAATGATGTTCGGTTGTTCAAATGACAACCGTGGTTTCAAATTTCCTTCAAATACTTTAGCTTCCGGGATATTAGGATTAAATACAGGTAAAGAATCGATACTAAGCCAATTCCATGACATCACTCTACAACGTTTTTCATATTGCTTACTCAGTCCGTATTCACCGACTACGGCTATCACCTATCTCAGATTCGGGTCGGATGTAAATCCACCGGGCCGTGGATACGCCAGCACACCGTTTACAAGTCCTCCAAGATTCGGTCATTATTATTTAAAACTAAACGACATAAGTGTCCATGGATGGCCAATGGGGTTTCCTCCGGGAACTTTCGATTTAAAACCGAATGGAACGGGTGGTTGTGTGTTGGATTCCGGAAGTGCAGTCACGGTTCTTAGTCAATATGCTTATGACATTGTGATGAATTCGTTTGTGAATTATTTCAAGCGATATGAACTTGAGAGGTTTCATGGGCATCCGAGGTTTGAGCTTTGTTATCGGATGAGGGAGGATTTTCGTGAGTATCCGACCATGACTTACCATTTTGAAGGAGGTAATTTGCGTTTGGAAAATCGGTATGTTATTGGTAAGGATGATCAGTTGGGGATATTTTGTGTGGTTATGTTGGCTCATCCTCATTTGACTGTTATTGGGAGCATGCATCAACAGAATGTTAGGTTTATATTTGATCTCAACTTTGGGGTGATTCACTATGGTTATGAGAATTGTGAACGAGCTAGTTGAATTGCTCTTGTTAATAATAAATGTTCATGCAAACTTCATGATGCAGTACTAGCTATTAATATCCATTCAAAATTTTTAATTAAATTCAAGAGGTTACTTGAAGCTTGCTAGTTGGACCCTTTTAAGGAAATTCACAATGTTATATGACCATTCAAGAAATTTAAAAAACTTTAATAACTATGAATATGGTTTATTCTCCTTACAAATATAAGAATTGTAAATTATTCTCCATTCCTTAATAGAATATGTCCATCCATTGTGGTTCAAATATTTAGAATCTAAAACTTGATAACATGATACTTCATATTCCGAGAGAGATAAGATAAACTTACTTATTTAAATACTTTTTTTATTTATTAAAAGTAAAAAGGAAAAATAAAAATAAAAATATTATATTCACATCATAAAGTGGCATAAAGTGGAATTTTATGGTTATAACATGACCTTTTGAACTTGAATAGCTGGATTTTCTAAGCTTAATTTGTCAGATATTTTATTAGAACTACCATAAATTAAATAGGTAATAATAATAAAAATAAAAGATCCTAATTATTTAGGGAATAGAATCATATTATATATCGAGGGTGTGGATGATGACATATGAAAATAATATTTTTTTTAGAAAAAAATTGAAAAACACTCTACAATGTTTTTTCTTTTTCAATTCAAGTTATACTCATTCATCCACCTAAATAAAAAAGGTTAAGAATAAAAAGTTATCCTCCCTTCCTTAATAAAATATCTATTGTCTAAAGATTTAAAATCTAAAACTTAATCCACGTCTAGGCGTATCTAGAATTTGAGTCACTGTAGAAATAGATACTATAATGTAAGATTTATAAGTCATTAAAAAAATAAAAATAAAAATCTAAAACCTTAATAAGTATGGTATAGTATAAGGGAGATGAGAAAAGCTTGCTTTTCAAACCACTTTTGTTTTTCTAATAATTTATTAGAAGTAAAATAAAAATTTAAATACTATAAAAGTAATGTTAAATAGTCTAATTTTGATGTCTACTTTTATGAGGCAATGTATGATTTAATACAAATTTTATATCTGTCCTATGTATCTAGAGAAAACTAACTTTGTTGAGAATTAAGAAAAACAATTAGTTTTCTAAATTACCCCTTATTAATTTATCATTAATATAATATAATTGTATAATATTAGAAAAATAGTTTCCAATAAAGTCAAACAAAGAGTACATTAAATATTTTAAGTTTAAAATTTTCTTTTTATAATAAAATTCAGGAAAATTATTTCTATATAAATAAAATGAAAGGAGTAATAATTAATGCATTCAATTCACTCTTATCATATAAGAGCATCTCCAATGTAAGGACTATATTAAGTCCCCACTGTGCATATTAAGTCCCAACTGTGACCCCACAAACTTGCCACGTAAAAAAATTTGGGATTGGTACAAAAATAGGACTTCCATCTTCAATGCTACAAAAGTCTCAAGTAATTTTTTTTATTATTTAATATATTATAAATTAATGAAAAAGTGTTATTAAAATATTTATAAACAACAAACTAATCTGACAAATGAATAAAAATTATTAAATAACTCAAATAAAGAAAAAGTGAAAATTTTAAGAAATGAGTTTTTTAAAGTTCAAAATACAATTATAAGTCTATTTTGAAAAACATACACCAACAGACTTTTAAAAATTTAGTTTTCACTCCATAAGCCAGGTTTCCCAAAATATCCCTGAATTTTTACAATTCACAGATTCTGTGAATTACGCTCACAGTCTGTGAATGACCTATGGAGTGAAAATCAAACTTTAGTTTTGCAAACTTTTCAAACGTGGTCTATAATTGTATAGTAAACTTTTTATGGTCTATAAAAAAAATTTCCTCAAATAAAATAAGTTGGGACAGTGAGGGACGGTCCCAAGATTTCAAAACTTATACAATGGGTGGAATTTGCACTAATAGCCACATAGAAGAGGAAAAAGAACCCGGGACCTAAAAAAATATAGCATCGAATATGCTCTAAGAACATGTAGAAAGAAATGACATAAAAAGTAGATTATCAACCATTACTCATATATTACATTCACATAACAAACAATTTAAACTTGAATATTTGGATTTCTAAAGCTTAGATATCAAATCCAATGTTAATGACTAAAATAAATTAAATAAGCAGTAATAACAAAAATAAAAGGCCAACTGATTGAAAAAAAAAAAATCAGAAAATCTGAATACTTATTTCTTTGGCTTTATCCCAGATCATTTATATCAGCAAGATTTTTAGAAAAATACTTTCCTCTTATAATAAACTGAGAGATTTCCACCAACTTCACACAAACCATTTCCGCTAAATAATGTCTTAAGCTAAAGTTTTACTGTGGTTTATCATCTCAATGGCTTTAGCTTGAAACTCATCTCAATAGATTCTCCCGAATCACCCTTTTACCTCGGAAACCTTTCCAATTCTGAAAAATTGAATCGATTAGTCGAAATATCCAAAGCCCGAGCACTTATTCTAAGCAAGGGCTACAATACTAGTACTATAATACCAATGTCATAGTCGATACCGGTAGTAGTCTTATTTGGACACAATGCGAACCATGTATAAACTGTTATCCCCAAACCCCTCCAAAATACAACTCTTTAACTTCCAGTACTTATCAACCAATTTCCTGTAACCATCCCATCTGTCTTCCGGTGCGTGGATAACAAATGTGTCTACGCATTCAGATTCCTGGATGGAAGCTCCACAGCCGGAATTGCAGCTACGGAATTATTCAATTTTTTACCCGAACACATTCCAATGATGTTCGGTTGCTCAAATGACAACCGCGGTTTACAACTTTCTAAAAATACTTTTGTTTCCGGGATATTAGGATTAAGTACAGGTAAAGAATCAATATTAAACCAATTCCAGGACATTACTCTACAACGTTTTTCATATTACTTGCTTAGTCAGAATTCCGCGGCTACAGCTGTCACCTATCTCAGATTCGGGTCGGATGTAAATCCACCTGCCCCTGGATATGGTAGCACACCGTTTACAAGTCCTCCAGGATTTGGTCATTATTATTTAAAACTAAATGATATAAGTGTACACGGATGGCCAATGAAGTTTCTTCCAGGGACTTTCGATTTACATCCGAATGGAACTGGTGGTTGTATATTGGATTCCCCGTTCTTAATAAATATGCTTATGACAATGTGATGAAGGCGTTTATTAATTATTTCAATATGTATAGACCTGAGAGGTTTTATGGGCAGAGCTTTGTTATCATATGAGGGACGATTTTCATGAGTATCCTACTGTGACTTACCATTTTGAAGGAGGTGATTTGCATGTGGAAAATCGTTATGTAATTTATAAGGAGTATCAGTTAGGGGCGTTTTGTGTTGTTTTGTCGTCAAATCCTCATCTGACTGTTATTGGGAACTGGCATCAACAGAATGTTAGGTTTATATTTGATGTCAACTTTGGTGTAATTCACTATGGTTATGAGAATTGTGAAAGAGCTAGTTAAATTGCTCCGGTTAGTATAAATGTCAGTAATAATTTCATGTGTTTGTCGATTGTATGCATGGGACATACTAATGCAGTTAATATCGTCACATCATATCTTAACATACGTGTGCAGTGTAATGGATAATAAATTAATATAACAAATATTGAAATGTTTTCTTAAAATAAAAAAAATATTAGGGTTTATAATAAACACACCTGGACCCTTCGCAAATGAGTCAATCAAAATTATAATGGAATGGTCTATTCGGGTGGTTGAATGAATTTATATATGTCTACTTGAATTTTGTGTAAAATATAAAAATTTAAAAATTAAATTTCTAAATGTAGGTTTACTCACCAACTTCACTTGATCCCTAACAATAAGTAAAATTTTATAAATCTTCGATCAACGTCTTTCTAAATTGTTAATACTCTCATATTGTAGATTCTAGATGCCCTACCCAATCATGCATTAAATTCAAATATTTTTGAATGTGGAAAAAGTATTTTCGGTTGTCTAAACTCATAGTTCTTCATAGCATTACTTTAGATATTTCTTATAATTGTTTAATATAATCCGAAGGGTCAAATAGGTAGTTTTTTAAACAAAATCTTTTGGCTTGATTTGTCCGAAATAAGACATAAATGTTCAATACCTTTTTTCATGATATCTATTTATTTTTATATTTCTAAAACTGTGCAAATTTAGTCCCCTTCAAGACGGACAATTACCTTAAAAATCCATTAATTAGGTCCAAAGAACACCAATACAATATGCCCGTGGGCGGTGGTGCCGTCACACCCAATAGGAGTCGTCACTCAGTTCAATAGTGGTTAACTAGACCAAAGGACCTTTAATTTCAATAGGTTAAGAATTCTCAGTTACCCATAAGGACATGTCATTCCATCACTATTTCAACAACGACTAAGGAAATCCGTAATTAATTTAAGTGATAAAAACACACAAACAAGTAGCAATTATTGGCTTTCATTCAGCATTCTCGAGTACATTACTAGTGCCTTATCCATTTATTTCCAGCTCTAACAAACCAAAGCCTAAGTCTACATTGTAGTATAACATATATATATAATTAAAGCAGTTCATGCCATTAAAGATAATATCACATTAATAATGCCATTCAACACATTACAATCACCTATTTTGTACAATTCGATCAATCTATGTGGACATGCTTTTAACCAGTTTAATGCACAATCATAAAACGGACAAACACCATATGTAGAGTATAAAACGAGGTTGCTAACCTTCCTTCCGTCGACAATAGCTAAGCGTCACCGGTAAAAGCTTCGGCACCGTCTACGTTGCCTAATCAATAACAAAAACTCACTTAGACATTTGTATCGAATACTTGGCGCGCAAACTAGAATATACATCTATCCTTTAGGGTTTTACCGATCCAAAGGCCAATAAACGGAAACGTTATCGATTACTACTCAAAACCCATCCCAATTTAAGATTCCAATCAATTTTAAAATCTAGGGTTTCCTACCAATAAAACACTAACCAATCTGATAGTTTGAACAATCCTTGAATCATCAATGACGAGCCTTGATTATCATTACAATAATGCTTACAACAATTGGGATTCACTTAGGTTGAGAGGAATCACTTACCAAAGTTGCATCGATGAACTCGTAAAGAATGAAAGATCGATCGTATGATTTGAGTGTTTGAGAGAAGATAAAATAATGAGATTAATTTGATATTTTTAGGTTGAAATCGACCTAATTCGGTCTTTGACAATAAGGCTGGTGACATAAGGCTAATGTCGCCAGAGGCAACAATGCTTTGTCCCTTGGATTCACTTGAGACGGTGACTAGTGATATGGCTGGCGACATAAGGCCTATGTTGCCAACACCTATAGTGCCACGTCCTTCGACTTGCTTGAATTTTGTGTGTTGGCGACATAGGACTAGGTTGCCAGCACCTACAGTTCTACGTACTTCTATTCTCTCCTTCGTCCGACTTTGTTTCCTACATCAGTACAAACGTAAACCCAATATTATACTGATTAACATTCTCACAATAATTCATTATGCATAATATTGCTCCGATTCATCATAAAGGATTCAAGAATTTCAAAAGAAAATCCATATAACCAAAAAGAATAAATTGATCCGAAATTACTAAATTGTCTAACCCTGAAAATGGGACGTTACAAATGCACCTTTCACTCTTTCGAATGCACCCATTGAAAGTGTGATATTTCATTCGAATACACATTTCGAAAGTGTAATTTATTGCAACATCATATATACAACACGCTTTCAAAATTATACTTCGTATCTTAATACACACATTCGGATACAACAATAGTATATGTACAACACGCTTTCAAAACTTTAATGCATATCTTAAAAGACACCGCTCCCATCAATGAAAAAGTCAAAAAGGGTAAACTTGGAAAAAAATTATTGTTTTTAGTAATTTTCATGTTGTATTTAATACTTTTGAATATTTTTTCGAAGGTAAATCAATGTGAATGAATAGAATTAATTACGTAAAGTATGTTATCAGATTAGTTCAAATCAAATATCTAATCTTTTTTAGATTTCATTTTAGATTTTTTTTTAAATTTTTTTTATAATACATTGAATCACACCCATTGTTCCAAACACCATGAATCCTCTTCCAAACTTGAAAATGAAAATGTTATGGTTTTATGTCCTCTTACTACTTTCCTTATTCCAAATTGGTTTCTAGCAACCTCTAACAAGGTTTAGCATGAAACTCATCCCCGTAACCTCTCCTGAGTCACCATTACATATTAGAAATATGTCTATACATGAAAATGGTTACAATCGTAACACTTGTGTTTTCCTAATCTCTGACAAAGGTTCAGGTTATGTAGTCCAAACCGAGATGGCTATCCAAAAAACCTACATTTCTCAATCTAGATACAGGTAGGAGTCTTACTTGGGTTCAATGTAAACCATGTAAGAATTTTTATTCCCAGTTATCTCCTATATATGATTCTCAAACTTCCCATATTTATAAACCAATTCCTTGTAATCTTCCTATTTATAAAGCTACCCCAAGTCTCTTTAAACGTATCTTGAGAAAATGTATTTTCATCCAAAGCTACGAGGATGGTAGTACTACTGTAGGAACTCTAGCTGAGAAAATGTTCAAATTCCCAATGAATACTACAATTGATTTTGGTTGCTCAAACTTCAATCAGGGTTTCAAATTTTCGAATAATAAGAATTTCTGGGTTATTAGGATTATGTATGGGCTTGGAATATATAGTAAACCAACAAGGTGATGGTTACAAGCAATTTTATTATTATCTTTTTCTTGCTAATTCACCTAGAGGTAACAGCTTTCTAGAGGTAACAGCTTTCTAAGTTTTAGATAAGATTTTAAACCTGTAGGAATACAATTTCAAGTTATTCAAATTTCTAAACCTAGAGGATTACATCAATATTTTGTTAATTTAAAGGATGTTGTATTAGTAGTTGGCCATTGATGTTACCTTATGACTCTTTTGAATTAAAAAGATATGGAACTTGTGGTACCATAATAGACAATGGATCTTCCATTAGTTGATTACTGAAAAAGTTTTTATTAAAGTGATTCAATAGTTACATATTTATTTTTCTAAATTTGGGCTTTAAAGGTACCACCATTTACATTTTGAGTTTTTTTATCATATGAAAATCTCATATAATTCTTACCTTTCAATGGATTTCCATTTTAATGGAGTTGATTTGCAATTAATTAGGGAAAATGTGATATATTTTTAAAATAATCCTTCAATTTTTGTGCTACATTTATGCAGAAAGATAACAAACGTCTATTATTGGAGCTTGACAACAACAAAATATCAAATTTATATATTATCTCATCTCTTGTGCGATTCAATTTGATTGTTTACAATGTGGTTAAACATTATGTTCTGTATATAATAAAAAATAAATGAAATTTTGTTTATGTTTTTAATAATTAAAATTTTTAATTATTAAGGTTGATGAATGACTGTGAATAGCAACTGATGAAAAATCAAACTCTTACTTGCACCAGTGTTATCAAGTATTGACAATTCTACATTCTAGTTAAAAATCTACTAGAGCAAACAGTACCTAAGTATGGTAGTAAAAATAGAAAAACTGAAAATAAACCCTAATTTGTGAAAAAAATTTACTTTTAATCCTTGATTTTGATAAATTTTGTAAAACTAAGCCCATTTATAACACTAGATGTATTCAAACAGTAAACACTAGTTAATGCCACATCATAGGAGTATTTTCATAATTTCCTTGAGCTAAAAAGTATATATGTATGTATTAAAATAGAGGGACCTAATACTAATTAAAAAAATGGGTCATTTTTTTTAAAATTTTAAATATTTAAATTCATGTGATGACGACATGTATGTGTGGTAGGTGAAAAGTAGCCGCCTGATTTTTCTTCT
Source organism: Cardiospermum halicacabum (assembly GCA_031304145.1). Lineage (NCBI taxonomy): Eukaryota > Viridiplantae > Streptophyta > Magnoliopsida > Sapindales > Sapindaceae > Cardiospermum > Cardiospermum halicacabum. The sequence goes on from CM062389.1 coordinate 26,406,199, forward strand.
AATACATGCTATATGTCAATCGCTTTCTCCATCTCTCTTGTACTCTCTTACTTTTTCTTCTGATACATGTTATATTTCAATCACCTACTCTCTCTCTCATACTCATTTCCCGCCATATGTGAACTTCTATCACATAACTCGTTTTCTACGTGAACCTTTTCAACTACGATTTTATCTAGTGACTTATCAGTTGGTTGACTGTGCTCCGGCCTTGCCACCAACTTAGTTCCACACAGGTTAGATATTTGTCATCAAAATTTGTTGTTCTTATTTTCAACGAGATATTCTTCACTTTTACTTCATGTTCTCTCAGACGCTATCTAGTGTAGGCTTATGAGGTTTGTTTGTCTGTTCAAACGAGTTAAGCTTTGTCTCTCCTTCTCATGTTTGTTCTTCTCAGTATATGATCATTATCTATTACAACATTCTTGTTGTCTTTACACTAGCTGAATTAGAATCGCACTGGCTTAGTCATGATGTTTCTTATTTTTCTTTTAGTCGGGCCTTACTCCTTCATCTGAGCTTAGGGTTTTCTAGTATGGAGTGAAACTAACGCATCTCAACCATCTTCGACAATTCTTAAATAAAGGCTAGAAGAGGATTTGGTCAGGGTTTATTTGGTTTTGTCCTTTGTCCTTATCTTTTTTAAGTATAAATTTTGTGTCGGTGTTCTTGTGAAGGGTTTAGATGAAGCGTTGGTGTTTTAAAGGTTTATCTTAGTGTTTGGTTAAGCTAGTAATGTGTGTGTGGCGTATTTTTTGTTAGTTTTAATAGAAGTTAAGGTCAAACTCTAATGTTGCCATTTTTTTTTGAATTTGCAGGACTTGTCTGCAATATGAGAGTTGGGTTATTTTCATCTTTACTAATTTATTTTACCATGCATTCTCTTTACTTTTTGAAAGGTATACATTTAATGTGGAGACAATATTATTATGATTGATCAGATGAATATGACTTTAACGGAGTATATACTATAGTGAAATTTAAGGGAAACTAGTTAAGGCAAAGTCTCTAATGTATTTTGTCTCGGTATCTATTAGTATACATATTTTTCTTGTATAGTCTAATAGGATGTAAAGAATCTTAAATATTGACTTATATGAATGATATTTATTGATGGTTGTGCATTTTAACGGGTGTCTTTCTTATGGCATAAGAAATGATCATATTAGTAGTTGTATGGATTCTGAGAATTATTAATTTATGTTCATGATTATAACAAATGAATTTTTAAGTATGGTGATGAAGCAACAAAAGATAGTTCGCATCTAAGGTGAAGATAGCCTGTAGCTAAGGCGAAAAGATTGACAAATTAAAGATAACTAGGTATAAAAACTGAATATTATTGATTGAATTGAATTAATTGAAAACTTAACTAATAACCATTAAGAATAACAATTTTTTATATAGAGTTGAACTAATCCTAAACAATTAAGAAACCTAACCAATTAGGGAATATAAAAGCAAATAGAAAATAAAGTAGAAATATAATCTTATAAAAATAAGAAATAAGCTAGTAAAATAAAAGTTCTAAAAGAATAAGAATTCTAATTATTTTAGAAATAGGAATCTCACTTGTTGTAGGAATTGTCCTACATCAATCTCCTCCGCTTGAAAAAAAAAAACTCGTTCTCAAGGGTTGCTTATGGTGAAGGCTCATCCGGAGGAAGTACTCAAAGACATTGGCAATATTTAAAGTAGTAGAGATTTTCATGTTTCTTGGTAACCAATCTGGTAAGCATTATCTTTAATTTTTTGCAATAAGTAAAAAGGACCAACCTTCTTGTTATGAAGCTTGTGATATGTTCCTACAGGAAAACGACGGTCTTATTTGAGTTGAGGCCAATAAAATATCTCTTCTAACAAAGAAATGGTATTGTCTCATTCAATATATTCTCTCAGTCCCCCATTATATAACTCTCAAATTAGAAGTTCGCGTAATGATGACCGAGGTACACATAGCCCATTACCTTTGAACAAAACTCCATCATGAATAAGATAGTAATCGACAAATTCTTTCTTTTGGAACTTAGCCTATACCTTGCTAAAATCATCATCATAAGCGTAGGCATCCTTAAGAACATCAAGTCCAACCACTTCAGTACTGATAATTACTAATAATGAGCATACTTACTAAATGCATCCACAACTCTGTTGGACTGGTTAGATTTACGCTCGGTGAATCCCACTTGTTGTAGGAATTTTCCTGCACCAATCTCCTTGGCTTGAAAAAAAACTCATCCTTAAGTTTATAAAGTTCTTATTCCAATAGGAATACATGGAAGGATTCCAACAAGTATAACGCAAAACCATACTCTGTCTTCCTCAATTACACACGAGGAGTATTTTAAATCTAAACACTAGGTATTGTAGTTTCTAACGTAATATGTATATACTTATAAGGTTTTAATCTCTCCCCTATCGGTCTCATATTGATTAACTCTTTTGTCTTCACTCTAACCTTGGTCTAATGAAGCGATATTATGAGAATTTAGTAATTTGATATCCAAGTGGACGGTTTTTGAAACCGTAAAAATCGGTTATGGATCTTTAAAATTTGACAAACTTTGAGTTAAACCTACCACTTTATAGATGTTACATCAACTGTCAAGCTAGTCCACTACTGAGCGAATATTTAGTGTATAGAAGATTAGATAGAAGATCTTACATAAAATGTCGAGCCTTTCTTTTAGCAAAACAACAAAGATTGTAATTGTTTAATTCTCTCCATCATTTTATTCGAATTCATTCACATAATAATCAAGAGTTCAAGTTGTTAGGAACAAAAGGGGCAAAATAACACCAACTAGAGTAGAAATAGAACAACAAAGTAATGGAAAGTAAAAAGAGACCTGAGATATTTATCGTGGTTCAGCAACGTACTTACTCCACGAAGGAAGAAAATAACAATCCACTATAATGATCAAAGTGATTACAATATATCATACAAAATAGCCACAAATGGCTACACTCACCACACTCACCATGCGTAATTCTCTCTAAGACTGGATACTTTATTCTTTATGAGACTCCTCTATTTATAGTGATCACAATTTCTACTTTCCTAATAAATTATTTCCAATAAGAAAAAATAAATAATAACAATTAAGAAAAACAAATACTCTCAAATTAGGAAACTAATAAATAGGAAATAGATGCAAAACCAAAATAGGAATTACTTTCAAAACAGATTTCTAATGAATCAAGTAGTTTAGGATTCCATATGATTCAAGACATCTCTACACAAGTCATATAATGATAATAATTACCTACTTCCGAACCAATAAGACCAGGATAATGCATATGTTTGAGAAAACCATAACACAAGTCAATTCTGTGAGTTTAAAATGATCTATATATATGACTTAATTTTAGTTCTTCTCATAGAGAGTAATTAATTTATTTTTATATATATATTTTTTTAATTTTTTTAAAAAAAAATATTGTATGGTTATTTTATTTAAATAAGGGATAATGTAACTCTGGGTACTTGGAGTTGTACAAAATTTTTACTTATATACCCCAACTTCGTGAGGTTTCATATAGGTACTCCAACTTGCAAATTTGATTTATATATAAGTACTCCAAATTTGCGAGGTTTCATATAGGTACTCAAATTTACAAATTATATCCTTATATAGGTACTCTATCTTTGCGAGGTTTCATACAGATATGCCAATCTTGTAGTGCCTTAGACCTTGAGGATCTAAATGACCAGTAATTTGCAAGTTGAAGTAGCTACATGAAACCCCGAAAAATTGGAATGCCTAAGTGAAAATTTTGCACAACTTTAAGTGCCGAAAATTACAATATCCCTTTAAATAATTTGGTGGATAATATATTTTTAATACTTTATTTAAATGATTTTGAATTTTGGATTCTGGTGTTATCTTGAAGTTTTTATTTTTCTTCACCAAATAAATATATCAAATACCATATAATTATTACATAATAATGCGAAGAGATTATATGAAATCACAGATTTTGGTTTTATCTTGAAAGTTTTATTTTTCTTCATCAGATAAATATATCAAATACCATATAATTATTACATAATAATGATGCAAGATTATATGAAATCACATATCCCATCATTTGTATTTTTTCTTAGATTTTTCTTTGATTATTTTTCTATAAGTTGGATCACACCCATTACTCCACCCAACACTCATCCTCCTCCAAAATTTAAATGTATCAATCAAAAGCATTTTGGTTTTATGTCCTCCTCCTCATCCTCCCTTTCTTATTCCATATCGGTTTTTGTAAACCTCCAACGGGGTTTAGCCTGAAACTCATACCTGTTACCTATCCTAAATCCCCATTTTATGTTGGAAATCTATCTCTACTTGAAAATTGGAACAAACCACAGATTCTTAGTTCAAGTAGAGGTTACAGTCCTAATGCTCTTTCTTTGTTTTACTCTTCAGGTTTTACAGTATATACTGATATGGGAAATCCAAAAATACATGTGTTTCTCATCGTAGACACAGGTAGTAGCCTTACTTGGGTTCAATGTAAACCATGTAAGAATTGTTATCCCCAATCATCTTTTATATATGATTCTCATGCTTCCCATACTTATAAACCAATTCCTTGTAGCCATCCAGTTTGTAAAGGTAACCCAAGACTCTTTAAATGTATAATGGGAAAATGTATTTATACTCGAGGATATGCACAAGGTAGTATCACTGCAGGAAGTCTAGCTCAAGAAATATTTAAATTTCCAATGGATACCACTATTGCTTTTGGTTGCTCAAATTTCACTACAGGTATGAGGTTTCCAAGTGACACCAAGGTTAGTGGGATATTTGGATTGGGTACAAGCTCGGAATCTATAGTAAACCAATTAGGTGATGGTTATAAGTTATTTTCATATTGTCTTTTTTTTCCAAGTATGCCGAACGATATGAGCTTCCTTAGGTTTGGCTCAGAAGTTAAACCCGCAGGAAGTCACTTCGAAGTTATACCCTTTTTTAGTCCTCCAGGGTTAAGTCATTATTATGTGAAATTAAATGACATTAGTATTAATGGTTGGCCGTTGAATTTACCTAAAGAAACTTTTAAATTAAAAAGAGACGGAACTGGTGGTTGCATCATAGATACTGGAGCTACCCTCAGTTGGATTGTTGAATCAGCATTTGATAAAGTGATTCACCAGTTCGAGACTTATTTTTTTAAATTTGGGCTTCAGAGGTACCACCATCCACGTCTTGAGCTTTGTTATCATCACAGTAACTCATTCAATGCTTATCCTAATATGACTTTTCATTTTCATGGAGCTGATTTGCAATTAACTAAGGGTAATGTGGTACAAGGTTTCGATAATCCTCCAATTTTTTGTGTGATGTTGATGCGAAAGAAAAAACAAACTAGTATTGGAGCTTGGCAACAACAGAATACCAGATTTATATATGATCTCAAGGCTAGTGTGATTCGATTTGGTCCTGCCAATTGTTTACATGATAGTTAAATCATATGTTATGTACACACCAAAAATAAATTAAATTTTATTTGAGTTCCTCAGTTATTAATGTTAATTCATTACAGTAAAGATCACAACAAATAAAATAAAAAATTATATTAAAAAATAATTATTCTATTTCATCAACCCAATTAATTTATTTTATTTGTGTGGTGGTTTGGGATCTAGAGTCCAGATCATCCCTCAATTTAAGAATATTCCTTTTAAATCTGTAAGGCCTTAAGTCTAGAGCACAATTTGATGGCAATTTGATAAATAGTTTTTTTAATAGTTTCCCTTGACTTTAGATTATAAGTACTTTTATAAGAAAATGCCTTTACCGAGCATTTATTTTGAATAATGAACATAATGATTATTAATTTACCTTTATGACATTATGTTATCTAGTCTTAAATGTATTTATTTCGAATAATTATTAGAATCCTCTTTTCGCATTTGCAACTAGTTTTCCCACATATTTTCCACCTCTCCTTTTTAGGTATGACAATTTGAATCCACCTGCTGAGTTTCCAACTCGCTCTAATTAAAACTGGTATCAGGAATCGGATTCAGGTTCTACCCAAATTCATCCCGCCCAACTAATATATATATATATATGTTATTCGTATAATATTATTGTTAGGATTGCCTTGAATAACGATGATTTCTTTTTTGAAAGACTTCCTATTTTGAGTTTTGGGTCTTTTTCCTAATAGTTTGTTTCTTATTTGAAAAGGATTTAGTTTTCTTATTTTGGTTTGATTTCTAGTTTGGTTTAGATTTTATTTTCTTATTGAGTTAGATACTCTCATATGAATTAGGTTTGATGTTAGCTATAAATATGGGATGTACTCTAGAGTTTTGGGCATATGACAGATAATATTGGTTAAGAGCATAGAGGGTCTGTGAGTTGAATTATCTGTTCATCAATTGGTTTGATTGATTGAATACGATTGTTTGGTAGATTATTGAGAGAGAGTTGTCTGATTGCTTGTAAGATTATTTCGAAATAAAAAGTTGTTGACTTCCGTGGATTAATCAATTTACTAACCAAGATATATCGTTTGTGCGTTTTGTCTATTTTTGATCTTGATTATCAAATTGGTTACTGAAAAACCTAACAAACTGGTATCCTAATTTTATTTACAATAAATTAGATATATATATATATATATATTAAAAAAAACATAGAAAAAAGTCTATTTTTATAAATTTATTATTTAGTTTTGTTACTTACTAAGAAAAAAATAATTTCATTATAAAATTAATTTTAAATTTAAAAATAATTATTTTTTTATATTATGTCCTTTTATGTCATTTGAACTTTATTAGATAAATAAAACGCTAATTTATCAAACAATATTTATTAAAAACATTAGTTGAATCGCTAAACACCATACACTAACACTTTAAAAAACGCTTAACAATATTAAAAACGCTAGTGAGACCAAACACAACCATAATTTAAATTATTGTAGTGGGAAAATAACCTACGACCTTTAAGGGTCAAAGGTAAGGTTGTAGCAAACCAAAAAGATTTCAGAGTTTCACAAGCAAAATGGGCCAGAGCCCAAGACCAAGTCAATTCGGCCGAAAGAGTGCTTCGGTCATAGCTATTTTGGCCGAACAAGCAGCTTACCAAGCCCCAAGAGGCTCCATTTGAAACCATCTCGGGACACTCCAGTACATCGAGAGCCAAAGCCTAACGAGCCAAAAATAATACGTCGAGAATCAATCCTCTGCTCGAAGCAGGCCAGTAGGCCTTCGGCAGAAGCAGGCCCGCAGGCCTTCGGTAGAAGCAGGCCAGCAGGCCTTCGGCAGAAGCAGACCTTCGGCAGAAGCAGGTCTTCGGCTGAAGCAAGCCCAAGAGGCCCAACTACCATTTGCAGCCAACGAAAGACGACACAAACCCAGCAGTCTTCTAGACAATATAAAAGGGCCCAAGCCCAATCCGCTTCACATACGGTTTCCTGAATCAATTCCAACTAAGATATCCTTCTTCAAATACAATAAGGAGACCGATTTCAAGAAAGATGAGAAGGTACCAGAGGTGAAGGTCAAAATGGGCGAAGGAGGTCAGTGTCAGAAACCATACTCGACCGAAAGGGCCAAAAGGTCCAGATGGCGAGTCAAGAAACCATGCTCGGCCGAAAGGTCCAGAAGGCGAGTCCAGAAATCATGCTCGGCCGAAAGGGCCAAAAGGTCCAGAAGGCGAGTCCAGAAACCATGCTCGGCCGAAATGGCCAAAAGGTCCAGAAGGCGAGTCCAAAGACCATGCTCGGCCGAAAGGACCAAAAGGTCCATAAGGCGAGTCCAGAAATCATGCTCTGCCGAAAGGACCAAAAGGTCCAGAAGGCGAGTCCAGAAACCATGCTCGGCCGAAAGAGCCAAAATGTCCAGAAGACGAGTCCAGAAACCATGCTCGGCCGAAAGGGCCAAAAGGTCCAGAAGGCGTCTAGAGACCATGCTCGGCCGAAAGGGCCAAAAGCCCAGAGACAGCCCAACTCGATCGAGTTCAGTAAAGTCCCGACCATGGTACACTAGTCCACCAATTTCAGATCTGACCAAACAAGGATTCCTAAAACCCGATTGATGAAGGAAGACTTATCCCGCTGAATCAAGGTTTCTAGATAATCAACCATAGAGGAAAAACCAATCCCATTGAGCTAGGATTCAAACCAAAAAAAAGACAAAAGAGAACCAAGCCCTAAGGGAAAGAGAAGTCCTAATCCTTCCAAAAAAGAGACTAGCAACCCCTATAAATAAGGGGTAGAGGCAATTGTAAAGGATCCGATTTTTTACTCATTAGAACTAAACTCTGTGAGACCACATCTGTAAGCTGTTTAGCTACTTTATTCAAGCAATCTTAGCCTAATATTTGGCTGTGGTTTATTTGGCACCACAGTTTGGCGCCCACCGTGGGGCCACGAACCTCACATACAAGTTATGGCTCCGATGAATCCTAATACCGTCAATATAAAAGATCAAGCTCCAAAAACGCCAGAAGAACAACTAGCGATCTTGACAGAGATGCTGAAAAAAGCTGAAGAAGAAAAAGAACAATGGAGAAGAGAGGTAGAGTCAAGAAAGAATTCCATGATCCTCTTCAAAGAAAAATCCCGGCAGTCAAACCGGAAATATTATCCCATCCGGAAGCGCAAGCTCAATTTCGAAGAAGACTCTGGCAAAGAAACATCAGAAGAAAGTGATGGGTTAACCGAAAGCCGCAGAAACACTGACCGCCACTATTCAAGCAGTTCCGTCGACGGATCAACAGGCTCGATCCCACGACCACAAGCAAGCCAATCCCGATCCACCAAAGCCACATGCGGGCACTGTCCAGCCTCTGCCGCCATAGACGGAGTAAAAGCTGACAAACTCGATCGAACATCGTCCGTGCATGAAGCCACAACATTTTTGTCTTTGACATGGTTCTAACCACCACAAGGCGTTTTACAAACAACAATCTCTGTATCCTCGTTAGACAGCAACGTGAACCTTCCACAATTACCTATTCCGACAAATACGTTTCTTGTGGAAGAGAACAGATATGGAAGAGGAACCGGACATCAATTCTTCTAGTGGCGCAAGATTCTCCTAGACCAACGGGTGATCCAAGTAAAAAAAAAGAAAAACCTGAGTGAAGTTTCTTATACAAAACCCTAAAAGCGCTGTTGGCTCCCAGACGATTGGATTCTCCCCTAGCAAGCTTAGGGTTTCAGGTTCGTAATTTTGAATACCGCCCGATCTTAGCAGGTACGCTTCCATACTCTCCTCTTTTTAGCCTCTGTAGTTTCAATTCTGAAGATAAATTTATGCGTGAATCTCTATTAAACTGAAAATTAATTCGTAAGTTGTACTTATCATCACGACTGATTGACCACATACTGCTTCTCCTTTCTATTCATTATCTGTGGACGTATACGATTTTCCTCCTCTTGTAGTCATTTACTTGCAGGGTCATCAAGAGTACGGACAACAAAACTGCTTAATGAGCAATACAAAAACTGCCCAAAGAGAAACCCGAAAATTGCCAAAGGCAAGCCTCTGGTAAATCCAGAAGGTCTCGGGCGAAGACCAACTGCTTAAGGAGCAATGCAAAAACTGCCCAAAGGGCAACCCGAAAATTGCCAAAGGCAAGCCTCTGGTAAATCCAGAAGGTCTCGGGCGAAGACCAACTGCTCAAAGAGCAATGCAAAAACTGCCCAAAGGGTAATCCAAAAATTGCCAAAGGCAAGCCTCTGGTAAATCCAGAAGGTCTCGGGCGAAGACCAACTGCTCAAGGAGCAATGCAAAAACTGCCCAAAGGGCAACCCGAAAATTGCCAAAGGCAAGCCTCTGGTAAATCCAGAAGGTCTCGGGCGAAGACCAACTGCTCAAGGAGCAATGCAAAAACTGCCCAAAGGGCAACCCGAAAATTGCCAAAGGCAAGCCTCTGGTAAATCCGGAAGGTCTCGGGCGAAGACCAACTGCTCAATGAGCAATGCAAAAACTGCCCAAATGGGCAACCCGAAAATTGCCAAAGGCAAGCCTCTGGTAAATCCGGAAGGTCTCGGGCGAAGACCAACTGCTCAAGGAGCAATGCAAAAACTGCCCAAAGGGCAACCCGAAAATTGCCAAAGGCAAGCCTCTGGTAAATCCAGAAGGTCTCGGGCGAAGACCAACTGCTCAAGAAGCAATGCAAAAACTGCCCAAAGGGCAACCCGAAAATTGCCAAAGGCAAGCCTCTGGTAAATCCAGAAGGTCTCGGGTGAAGATCAATTGCCAAAGGCAATCCAAAAAAGGGCAACCCCCGGCAAACCTGGAAGGCCTCGGGCGAAAGAATCTTTCCAGGCTTACCAGGAAGAATCAACCGAAACAAATCTCGCTACAAAATCAGGCTAGAACCAATAAATTCCTCTAAGACAATGGGGGATTGAACCGGCCGAAAGCCAAAAGCACAAGAAATGATCTCCTCGGCCGAAGACAGAAACTGGGAGATTGATCCCTTAATCTGTCTACCGACAACAATAGATGAAAACAGGGAAAGTAAAGTACCAAAAGTAAAACACTACCAGAAATGGGTCCAAAGGAATTAACCGTAGACTCATCCTAAACATCGGCAGAAATCACAAAGCTTCTAAGAACAGGTATCACGATATACTTTCAACTAAAAATATCTCAGTCGAGATCATTTATGCAAATACATGGACACTACGAAGGAAAAGTGCAACAGGGGATTGGCCGAATTCTCAGCCGTAATCCTAAAAGCAAATAGCATTGATCCCGAACCTTCGATCGAAACTCCCAAAAACTTGCATTGCCACACTTGAAAAATCAAGTAGTAGCAATGGGGGATTACTGTAGTGGGAAAATAACCTACGACCTTTAAGGGTCAAAGGTAAGGTTGTAGCAAACCAAAAAGATTTCAGAGTTTCACAAGCAAAATGGGCCAGAGCCCAAGACCAAGTCAATTCGGCCGAAAGAGTGCTTCGGCCATAGCTATTTCAGCCGAACAAGCAGCTTACCAAGCCCCAAGAGGCTCCATTTGAAACCATCTCGGGACACTCCAATACATCGAGAGCCAAAGCCTAACGAGCCAAAAATAATACGTCGAGAATCAATCCTCTGCTCGAAGCAGGCCAGTAGGCCTTCGGCAGAAGCAGGCCCCCAGGCCTTCGGTAGAAGCAGGCCAGCAGGCCTTCGGCAGAAGCAGACCTTCGGCAGAAGCAGGCCTTCAGCTGAAGCAAGCCCAAGAGGCCCAACTACCATTTGCAGCCAACGAAAGACGACACAAACCCAGCAGTCTTCTAGACAATATAAAAGGGCCCAAGCCTAATCCGCTTCACATACGGTTTCCTGAATCAATTCCAACTAAGATATCCTTCTTCAAATACAATAAGGAGACTGATTTCAAGAAAGATAAGAAGGTACCAGAGGTGAAGGTCAAAATGGGCAAAGGAGGTCAGTGTCCAGAAACCATACTCGGCCGAAAGGGCCAAAAGGTCCAGAAGGCGAGTCCAGAAATCATGCTCGGTCGAAAGGGCCAAAAGGTCCAGAAGGCGAGTCCAGAAACCATGCTCGGCCGAAATGGCCAAAAGGTCCAGAAGGCGAGTCCAAAGACTATGCTCGGCCGAAAGGACCAAAAGGTCCATAAGGCGAGTCCAGAAACCATGCTCGGCCGAAAGGACCAAAAGGTCCAGAAGGCGAGTCCAGAAACCATGCTCGGCCGAAAGAGCCAAAATGTCCAGAAGACGAGTCCAGAAACCATGCTCGGCCGAAAGGGCCAAAAGGTCCAGAAGGCGTCTAGAGACCATGCTCGACCGAAAGGGCCAAAAGCCCAGAGACAGCCCAACTCGACCGAGTTCAGTAAAGTCCCGACCATGGTACACTAGTCCACCAATTTCAGATCTGACCAAACAAGGATTCCTAAAATCCGATTGATGAAGGAAGACCTATCCCGCTGAATCAAGGTTTCTAGAAGTCCAGTCAACGAAGGAAAACCAATCCCATTGAGCTAGGGATTCCGGAAACCCAATCACTAGAGGAAGACCTTTTTCATCGAAAGAGAGACACCAAGCCCTAAGGGAAAGAGAAGTCCTAATCCTTCCCAAAAAGAGACTAGCAACCCCTATAAATAAGGGGTAGAGGCAATTGTAAAGGATCCGATTTTTTACTCATTAGAACTAAACTCTGTGAGACCACATCTGTAAGCTGTTTAGCTACTTTATTCAAGCAATCTTAGCCTAATATTTGGCTGTGGTTTATTTGGCACCACAATTATTAATTTATTATATTGTAATTATATTTTGTAATTCAAATTATGTAAATAGCTAGAATTTATTTATTTATTTATGTAACTTATCTTTCCATAATTTTCTTTAAAATATATTCTAATATGTTAGAACTCAAAAATTTAGAGAGAAAAATATATAATCAAACTCAACAATATATTTAAAAATATATATACGCATATTCTCATATTTTGGAAATAATTATTTTAAAATATATACATATTTACTTTTATTGGAAACCATAAATTATTATTTGAAAGATTTTATGAAATAAATAAATTTCTGCAGTTGAAATGTTTGTTCCATTATTAGATTTTTACATTAAAAAATATTTCAGATTTAATAAGTATAATTATATAATAATAAAAATGGTTATATATTTTTATTCATTTATAATTTCAATTATATAAACTAAGAAATGCGAAAGGATAATTGAGTTTAAAGTAAATTTGTATTGAAATATCATTTATATTATATTAATTTTAATAATTATGAATATATTAATAAAATTGAAAAAGTTTCAATAATGTAAAAAGGAAAAAAAATATTTGTTATAATTTTTTTTTTTCAACCATAATTGTATTCATATAGATGTCTGGTTTATTATGCTTAACTATATATAGAGGGTTAATTGGGACAAAATCAATGAATACTTAAAATAATAATACTTTAAAAAAATCCAACAAATTTTCTAAAATATTTCATTTAGGATAATCACAATATAAAAAAATTAAAATTTTTTTAATATAGGGGCATATATTCTTAAATCTAAAAGGCAATAAATAATGGGCATCGGTAAATATCGCATCATATCGCATCCTATCACTCCATAATTTATAATTTTATTCTTAATAATTATTTTAATTTAAAAATAAATTTAATTTAAATATAATAATATAAAAATTATAATTATTTTAAAAATTAAAAAATAAAAGGATAAAAACCCTAAAAAAAAATTCGTATTTTATGTATAAACAACTTAAAAAATTTATTCAAGACAAGCTTTCTTATTAAACTACAACAATAACACAACAAATTTTATTCAATAATGACTCAAACAGTAGCTCCTATTGGAACTTTAAAACTAAGTTTTAAGGATCCATATAAAGTCTGTTCAAATCAAATAATTAACTCTTTAGTTTATATATAATCAAACTCATATATAATATATTGAATTACTAATTATATAAAATTTAAATATAAATTGAAATAGAAAATTTATAAGTTAAAATATTAATTAATTAAAAGAAAGTATAAATATAAATTGAATTTAGACATCCTAAATTAAAATTTTAATTAATTAAAAATATATTAATTAATAAAAATAAGGATAAAATTGGAAAATGTGCGATATTAACTAAATTAGCGTGCGGTATTAACCACATTTGTAAATAATTAAATAAATGTGTTTATGAATATAAGATTATTTTTTTTAAAGAAATAAGATTAATGTTACAGTATTATAAAAAGAAATTATAAAATAAAGTATATATTTGAGGTTGCTTGTGATAATGAAATAATCATTTATTGGGAGGTGAACCCTTCATCCATTCAAAAATTATATTCATGCATTATTCTTGTGAAAATACGCATTTTTAGACCTTATATAAAAAAATTTTTAGTTTTATATCAACTTTAAATTTTTTACACTTTTAGATTTTTTTTTTTAAAAATGCAAAAATGAGCTTCCAGGTGGACCGAGAAGCATTAGACCAGGAAACAGGCAAATATAACTGTTTCCCGGTGTTCTGTTTCCCGGTCCGGGAAGCAGAACAGCAGGAAACAGTTATATTTTGCCTATTTTCCGGTGTAGTTTTTGCTTCCCGGTCTGATTGCCCGGGAAGCATATCAAGACCGGGAAGCAGGGGTATTAAGGTCATTTTGGTCTATTTTTTGCAAAAATTTTTGAAAAAAGTTTAGTTTTGTAAAAATTTTTAATTTTGGTCTAAAAATATATATTTTTTTAATAAAAAGTCCAAAAATGCAATGGGCCCATTATTCTTTTATATATAAATTTAGGATGGATAAGGGGTATGTTTGAGATTTCACCACCTCATAAGTGATTATTTTACAATTACAAGCTATCCCAAAGACATACAAAATCATATAAAACTAAATATTATTATTACTATTATTATTAGTATAGTTATTAATATTATCATCTCAATACAAAATCCTTAGAGTTATAAACCACTGAGTACAGAATTTGAAAACATAATGTTTATAATCTAATTTACAATTGAAATAGTATAATATAATAGAGAAATCCATCACAAACTATGAGCAGAAGCAAATCTGAAAACAAATTTCAGAAATGATGCATGGAGTGATATATGTGTGTCCTTACTACACCACCTGGTTATCTAAACTCAGTATTTTCCATCCCGATCAGAAAAAATTAACATACAAAAAAATGAAGAAACAACAGGGTCAAACTATCAAATGTTGGTTAGTAAACCAATGTCTAACATCCACACACATACAATGCTTCTTAGATTAACAATTAATCATGAACACACAATAAATGCAACTTACCTAACATACCAGATACCTGAAATAGAAGCACACAAAGAATTACAATGGAATCAAACAGCTTTGAAATAATCTAAAGCTACCTAGGTTCATTATCAAGTAGTAAGTGAGTCCTCTATCTCTTACAATGATAAAACAGATTTATTATACCCATAAAAGACTCTAAACTTAAAATAGGCATAACTTATTTGTTTTAGTTCTGAATTAGGCTTATAATAACTTTTCGGAAGGGGAATTTCAAGAAAAATAACTTGAAAAGAAAAATAGAGAATGGAAGGCACATGGCGATAGTTTGGGCTATAGGTATAGGTAGTGCCAGGTTCTAGCGATGAAACTGCCGATACTGAATTCTGAGAAGGATTCCTGGTGAGGTTGAGTTGGTGATAGCTAACTAAAAAAGATATTATCGTCTAAACTCTAGCGAGACTAGATGGTGATACCTATGAAGGGGTGAAGGTATTATTCCGAGTTGGCGAAGCTTATCTACATGAGATGATATCGCCTACATCTTGATGAAGTAAACTTGACGATGGAATTTTAAAGTCTTAGTGTCGTCTAACACTTAACGATAGATACTTGGCGAAGGATAATTTTTTTGGAAGGTCTCGCCTGCAATCAAGGTGATGGTCACTGACGATAGGAAAAAGGTGTCATCATCTTTTACTTGTGTTGGCGATGGACATAGACGGTAATGTTTGGTTCAGAAATGGGTTTCTTTTATCTTTTACTTAGCTTGGCAAGGGAATTTGGTGATACTTCTAAGGCTAGGTTTCAGTGTCGTCAAAAGGGCCCTGATACTGGCGAAGTACTCAGACGATGGTTTATTACACTAAGTCTGCTTCTTTGACTTCAACTTTTAAAGTCTTCTTCAAATTAACCAGTTAGGCAACGATCTAGTCTGAAGGCTAAACATTAACTCACTTATAACAAGCATTCAGTTTAGAAATCAACAATTCAAATATAGCAGAATCAGTTTAGAGTACACTTCATATTTCAGAATTTGCAGATTATATATCATATTTTAGCTTTTCTTATATACATTTCAGGTATCAGATTACATATCAGACATCACAGTTCAGATTACCTTATGAGTGTATCAGATATTAGATTTTTGAATACTTCACATTTCAAATTACTTCTCAGGTCCTTATCATGCACAAATCATATCGAATTTTAGATTGTTTTCCTATCTTTAGTTTGATAATAAAATCCAGAATAGAAATAGAAATAGGTCAGAAACCTCGTACTTATTGAGCAAATCTCTAGAAAATGGACCAGAGATCCCAAACAGAGTTTGATGTTGTCACATCTAGAAGGCAAGTTAAGGCCTGTACGTTTTCACATATCGATGTATAAATCTATCGCTACGACATGTCGGTCTTATCGCTATCATACCTCAGACAAGGTTTAGTTTTCAGATTACAATAGGTTTTGCCTTTCAACATTCGACAGGTACTTATAATAGTGCATATAGTAATGATATTTCAACCACATAATAGCAGAAACAAAAGTATCGAAACATGTCACATATTTTAATTTCAATTTTCTTATACTTTCGATTATGTCCAGATTAATGCAGCACAGAACAGACAATAATATACAGGATTGGGGGCTTAAACATGATTACTAACCTCTAAAGCTAATCCAACAGCAACACTACTTTTCCTAGCGGTCCCTAACTCCGTCGCCTTCATACTCGAAGAATGGCTTCAAGAGAAACTTTCAAACTGACAGAGCAAAACCAATGAAACAGTGTAAGGGAAAAGTGGCTGAATGAAATAGTCTAGTAACTGGTATTTGAGTTTTCAAAGTTGAGAGAAAAGGGAAAAATGGGTTCTGGCGGCTGAATGATAGCTGGTGTGTAACCTAGATTTCACATAACCATTGTAAATTTGTAAATAAGCCAACTAGAGTTCTTTTAATTCAAAAAATTTTTCCCATTTCAAAAATATTTACAAAATCAGTCAAATTGTGGAATAAATATTATTTAACCCCAGCTAACGGACGTGACAATGAACCATTCAATATCCATATAACTGATTCAACATATTATTCACATAGCTAATTTATCAAGTCATGATCAAACAACAGCAACACTAACATGTTGAGCATCCAAAACATTTATCATCAATACACAAGGTAGTTCAGTATCATCCAAATTATGCATAAATATTAAGTTCCCAATCACTATTCACATTATTCAAGTAATATTACCAAGTTCAAACAAGTTTCATCATACATAGACATACACTTTATTTACATCAATTACCAATATTTTTACTAAATAAAGCGAGCCTTAATTAACATAATGCATGTCACCTTTAATAGAACATATCACAACCATCAAGTATAGGGCATAAAATGGAATTAGAACCTTGGCTTCTTAGCTTCCAAGAAAAGTCTTCTCCATTCTCAAGTCTCTCTCTTGTTGGTTTCTTATCAACCTACAACGGGCAAAATCTACAGTAAGACTATTTCAGCATATCACAAACTAATTTCATAAACCATGGGCATTAACTAGTAGATAAATTAGGGCTTCAATATCTTAAATTTAATTAGAAGCTACAAGCCAAAGTTTTAACTTCAAAATCAACTAAAAAATAGCTTAAACTATTTCAATACTAAAACCACCAACCAAAACAAAATTTGCAAAAATATTGAGTGAGAGTTGATTTTTATCTTAAAAAAAAAACTAACTTTAAATACTCTATCAAAACTCAAGCAGACTCATTTATGGTGGTTAGAGGCAATAATGGAGGTGGGTTTTGGTGGTTGTAGTATGTTAAATGAGGGATGTGGTGGTTAGACTTTTGGGAGTGTGTTTGAAACATAAATAGAGAATGTGAAGATGTATTAGATGAAGGAGATGATGAATAGTGAATGAAATAGTCTATTTGGAGGAGGTTTCATGACACCTCTTAAGGCTTGGGCTTGGGCTTCGATAAGGTAAAGATTGGGCCTAATTTAATTTCGAGTCCAATTTCCCGCCGAAATACATTCATGTACTTCTGTCCATCACTTTATATTCTAAATCAAAAACCTACACTAGCTTTGAAACTTCAATTTTTTTTCTCAAAAAGGAAAAATGGTAAGTTTTGCAAAAATTGTCGTTTTTCTTAAAAATGCTATTTTTCTAATTTTTCAAAATAAATTGATTTTAAACTTCAAATTACATCTAGTGGATTCTAATTCTACTTGCCCAAGTTTTTTTTATTACTCTTAACACTCCTAAGTAGAATTTTTAAGAGTAGAAAATAGACAAATTGGTCAAAATAGCAAAAGAAAAAATTTGACCCGTATTTTTTTAGACTTTAAAAAAATATAAATTTATTTAAACTCATTTACAAATAAGAGTTATCATGAGAGGGATGCACAAAAACTAGAGAGAGACATAGAGGGTTGGTGGGATGTTAACATGGCATCCCATTATTGCCCGCATTAGCACATTGCAGAAGGATATCTGGGATTAAATTCTCAAAAATTTGACTGTGAATATATTGTTCATTCACCTTATGAGTTCGGATTATGATTCATAAGAAAGTAGAAAGCTTACTAAGGAAGGAATTTTTCTGATTTGAGAAACAAACAAGAAAAAGGGTAATGTGCGAAACCATCTAACACCTTGGGAAATAAAATATGACAATACTATTCTTCAACAAGTTCAAGAATAAAATTGGGGATTATTGTAGTGGGTCAAACCAACACAAATGAAAAAAAGGCCAACCTCAGCTACGGGTCAAAGTCCACAAAGGCTCTAAGCCCGACAAAGAGTCCAAAATCAGTAGATTAAGCTCATACTTTTCATCTTCAAGCTATGGAGGGAAATTAAGAGCGAATGGTACATATATACTCGAAATCCATGACAACAGGAAGACATAAAATATGAATATTCTTAGGGCACTTGAAAAGAATTATGGGAAGCCCAGTAAATAAGTATATATATATATATATATATATATATATATATATTCACTGGAAATCCATGAAAGCAATAAGGCATAAAATATGAATATTCTTAGAGCACTTGAAAAGAATTATGGGAATCCCAAAATGCTTTAAAATTCTCTCATAGTCAAATAGCACTAGAAGAAGTCTCAAGATGCTTGTAACACTTGAAGGATCCCTTTAGTGAAGTGAATACCCGAATGTACCGGTCATCACCCAATGATGACCATTTTCATTTATAAAAATGGATTTTCATATTAATTTTTAAGTCTATCAGTGGCGGATTTATGGGTCACATTGTCCACATACTACATAAGACGCTAACAAAAATGACATAAGATTTTAATATCTAATTAAATATTAAATAAATTTTATTTTATGGAATGAAATAATAATAATAATATAATTTTAATATTTTTATTTTTTTAATTGATCAATAATTTTGAAAAAAAAAATGAGTGAAGATTAAAAATAAATTAACGGTACATTTGAATTTGAATATGTTAACTTTTAACTAACTTTATACTGCATGTTATTTTAATATTAATTTTTGTCATGGAGAAAGCTTTGATATTTATATATTTATGATATTTAGATATTTTATTTGACTTGTGTTACAATAGTGTGTGATTATTTATTTATTTAATCTTTTAGTGTAGAATAAATATTATATATTTTATTTGTTTGTTTTTCTATCAAAAAGTAGTTTGTCTGCGCTCATGTCCAATTCTGTCTTTAGAGCATCAACGATAATATGAGACATTTTGGGTTCCAATTCTGCTATGTGACTCCTACTCTATACAATAAAATAAGTAATTATAAAATAATAAAAAAAAAATTTAAAATTAATAAATTTTATATAGAGAAAAAATAATAATAAATGACACGGACAAGATAATTGGGAGTTTAAGAGTTATTCCCTCTCAATTTAAAGGTACCCGGAAGAAAGAGAAAGTGCAATAATGATATGATGTGATTTATTTTAATATTTTTTCACCAATTGTTTCTGAAATGAAATTTAAATTATCTATTGTGGATTTCTTTAATGGACCATGAGCTTAATTAGTTCGGATAAAAGAATATGTAGTTGAAAGGATATTAAATTTAGTAACCATTCCCATACAAAATGTGGAGAATTTAAACTATCCACATACGTAAAATTCATTTCGATAGTACTAGGTTTTGTGTGAAATTTTTATTTTAAAAATTTATTTATAATTCTCGCATTTATTTATTATTATTTTAAAAGTAAAAATTTATAACTGTGTATCTCGCAGGTCAAATGATTAAAAGACCTCCTTTTAAAAAATAATTAAATACATGTCCCTCTCATGTGTAAAACACTACACTAGAGAGGGTCATCAACCAAAAATTATTTTGTAAGAGGTTTTTTTAATTAATTATATTGTATCTCGCACGGATTATATACTAGTTTAAAAATATATTTTTTGACAAAGTAGGAAGCAACATAAAAACATAATTTAAACACTTTTTTTAAAAGAGAGCAAAATAAGTCTCCGCGGGCAAAGCAGGTTCCCGCTGGGCAGGTCACGGACCTAAACATTCTGCCCCGCACCACAAGATAGGGCGGAGCAGGTCAGACAAGTCTGCCGGCAGGGCAAGTCCAATATTCCAAGGATCTGCCCCGAGCGGTCACATTACCATCCCTACCATTCATGTGAGAATATTAAGCAAATACTCAAATACAAGATAGAATTATCAATAAATAAATAAATATATATATATATATTTGTAATTTATTTAAAATTGTTTAAAAATTGTTTGGTATAAGATTCATATATATTATTTTGTATTGCATTATATTACACTACATTTGAAATAAACCTTTTGGTGGAGGAGGAAAATACAATTATTCTCTTCGTAAACACTCAAAGAAAATTGAGAAAAACAAAAGAAAAATTAAAAACAAAAAACCAAATAAAGAAAAAAGGAAAAAAATTGCATATAATTTTTGAATGCATTTTCGGTCGTATGAGTGTAGATTTAGAATTAATTTTTTTATATATAATGTGTGATGTTTTATTCTTTTAGTTGGCTTCTTAATGCTATAAAAATTTTGAGTTTGCTCCCTGGTACGTGTTAGGATTGTGACGAGGATTCGGATATATTCTGGTATCCATAATTGGTTTGTAATTAGAAAAAGACTCGAAAACTGTTTTAGAAGTGTCATATTTGATTAGGAATGATATTTCCTAAAGTATATTCTAATTAGGAAAAAGAGATTTTTGAGAATCCTAAATAGAAAAAGGTTTTCTTAATGGTTTATGATTACTTTGTGACTAAATAAGTTAATGCTATAAATATGGTGCTTGTATCTATTATTAGATATCCTGAGAGAACAATGTAAATCTAGTCGGTTAGGTTTCGGAGGTGCCCTATAGGGGCTTCGGAACCATGGAGACCATGCAGATCTAGAGTTCTAGGATCGAGTCTTGTTATCCTGTGAGAGCCATATTGGGAGAGCTTGTGTGTGAGATTGTGACCAATGTAATTGGATTGAGGAGTGAGAGAGTGGTATTCTGGTTGTAACTGTTACTTTATTGTCACATAGTGAATTAGTCTCTCGTCGTTCTGACGGTCGTGGTTTTTTTTTTTTTTTTTTTTTTTTTTTCTGTTTTGGGTTTTCACGTAAAAACCTTATGTCTTATTTTCTCTTTTTATTTCTTACCTTGTATATATTATTTTACTTTGTGGTTACCAATACTTGTCTCTATAGCAATGGATCAGCCATTTGTTTAACAAATGGTACCAAAGCTAGTCATGTTTTCCCAACAATACGTAACACCAAAAAGTTACTA
This sequence comes from Cardiospermum halicacabum, assembly GCA_031304145.1. NCBI lineage: Eukaryota > Viridiplantae > Streptophyta > Magnoliopsida > Sapindales > Sapindaceae > Cardiospermum > Cardiospermum halicacabum. The sequence goes on from CM062389.1 coordinate 26,427,729, forward strand.
GGCATAATATATAGTTTTTTCTTAAATTGTACGATGAGTGGTAACATGGTAACTTAGGTATATAGGAGAAAAAAAACTTTAGAAAAAAAATAATTTTATGAAAACTTTATTTTTGGTTTAAAAATATAAAGTATTATTGCTTTTTTTTCTATATGACGTGTTGTTTGGCTGTCAAATCATTATAAAAAATGAACTTTTAATAATTGAAAATTGAGAGCCGACCCCAATAAAATAATAGTTAAAAGTGAATTTTAGTAATTGTCCAAATTCTTAGGGCTAAAAGTCAGTGCAGTTGGCATTTTAAGATCAGCGGCTAATGTTTTAATTTTATTCGCAATTATCATTTTAAAGTCAAACTATAAAAACTTTTACTAAATAATTTTACTAACAATTGGTTCATTTTAGGTCAGCTGTTATTAATTTTTGGCAATTATCTTAAAATGGGTCAATGACCATGCGGAATATTCAAAGATTATTGGCAATTGGTTTAATTAGTATTGGATACTAATAGCGTTGAGCAGCTAGCCTAGAAAGACCAACCTATAATATGTTTAGAGCAAGTTACCCTAATTTTTCTCCTCAACCTAGTTTAACTCTGTCATCTTCTTCTTATTTTGAACTCCTTCAAAAATTCCATAAAAAAATTATTCTTATTTTCATTAATATTAGCGCAATCATCCGACTATCTTACCCTTATCACTTGATTTTGATGCCGGAAACGTGTGTGAATTGGCTGAAAGAGTATTGCGAATTGAATAAGAGGAACAATTCGTTCGCTCAATTGATTTACTGAAAAATATAATATCAAGTCTGCCTCTTAGAAACCCTAAACACCCCTTTTATAAGGCGTTACTCTTAACCCTAACAAAATAATTCCAAAATTACGAAAAAACTCTTAAAATAATAAAAGTTCAAAAAACCCCTGTAAACGATCCTGAAACACTAAAATGCATCGTAGGTCATCGCCAAAGGCGATGTGTTTGATTCAGATCGCCGTTTCGCTTTAACCAGTCAAATTTGGGCCCTAAATTCCATACCCAAAATCAATGCCGAAAGCCCGGTGTATCAGATTTATTTTTTTATTTTTATATTAAATTTAGTCTATAAATGTTTATTTTTTTCCCCTTTTTTTCAATATCTTGTTGATAAAAAATTTTTTTGGTGAGAGTTATTTTTTATTATATGTTTTATAATGTTTAGTTACTTAAATGGTATGTGTAACTTGAAAATCTTTGAAGTGAAGATTAAGAAAAAGTTTGGGTTAAAGTTAATTATATATATATATATATATATATATATATGTGTGTGAGTTTGTGAAATTATTTTATTATTAGATATCTAAAAAATATTTATATAATAAGTTTGATAATTATCAATTTGCATTATTATATTTTTACTTGTTTGTTATTTTATTTTTGTGATGCATTATGATTTATATTTATATTAATAAAAGTATATTAATTTATAAATAATCTTAATTATAAAATTATATACTACCTCCGTATTAAAAGAGGTGAAACATAAACATAGTATTCACTATTCATCAATCAATTTGTTTCACATATTGTTCCATATCTATAAGGAATAATATAGTCGAAGTGGATCTTATTTTATTTGTCTTAATGTCTATTTCTCAAATATTAAATTATTATAATTTTTTGTTGTATACAATTAAGATATTTACTGTTAAAGATAAATATTAGATAGCGTGTTCGTAGGGAACGTTTCACCTATTAAAGAACGGAGGAAGTATATTTTAAAAAACTTATATGTTGACCGCTAGTGTCATCACCGCAGAAAGTTATTAATTTTTACAAACCTCAATCGCTAATAATCTAAGTTTTAATAGCTGCTCATGCCACAACTATTTTTGCAACTGCAATGCTATATTGGATGTTGGAAATAGTAGCTTTCGAAAACCGTTTCCTGTAGTAAATTATGGTGTAGTTGTAAGACTCTTAAAAGATGTATAGAAGAAAATTTTTTCAAGCCCTTTATGTGAGTTTTTCATTCGGGGGGCCGATTTTGTGGTTAACACCTTTCATTAGTAAGTAAAATCATACCACAATAAATAATAAATAAAAAATTAATTAACTTATGTTTTATCTCAATAGATAAATATTTTGAGTCAAATTCAGTGTAGTTCCCACTTAACCAATTTATGGAAATATATTTTTATATGATATTTAAAAGTTGATTAATTTTGATTTAACATACACTTCAATTTTAATAATTTAACAACTCAAATAAAATTTCATTTTTGTTGAAGTAATGATGTTTTACTGTAATGATAAGAAGGTTAAAGTGTGGTTTTGGTTTTATGATTACCTATACTCTACTGTATTGGAAATGTATATTTAATGATGGTATCTTAGATGTTAAGTTTATCTCTTTGTATTCCCTCTATATATTTTGAAATGAAAAGCTGCAGAGACTTGAGTCTGCATATTTTGGTTCATAGTTTTGGTTTCTTTGTTTGTTCTGTTTTTTGTAAAACCACAAACCAAAAGCCAACAATTGGTATCATAGCACTTTTAATCTTAGAGGGCCTGTGATTTTCAAAAGAGAGAGAACAAGAAAGGTTTCTTTACACTCAAGCACATGACAACCAACAACACATCTGCTCCACCACTCCCCATCTTCAATGGTGAAAACTATCAAGTTTGGGCAGTGAAAATGAAAACTCATTTGAGAGGTATTGGTTTGTGGCAATGGGTTGAAACACAGAAGCAAGTACTACCTTTGGGAGAGAATCCAACTCTCAACCAAATTAGTATCCATGAAGAAGAAGTTACAAAATCTCCAAAAGCTCTATCATATATACAAGCTGTAGTATCAGAAACAATTTTCACAAGGATTATAGCTTGTGAAACTCCAAAAGAGGCTTAGGATAAAATACAAGAGATGTACATGGGTAGTGAAAGGACAAAGCAAATGGAGATTTTGAACTTCAAGAGAGAGTTTGAAGTTTTAAGGATGAAAGATGATGAAACCATTAAAGAGTATGCAGATCGACTCATGGAAGTTGTCAACAAAATCAAACTGCTTAGTGAAGATTTATCAGACCAGAGAGTTGTTGAGAAGGTTCTGGTGAGTCTGCCTGAAAGATTTGAGTCCAAAATTTCTTCTCTTGAGGACTTAAAGGATTTGACAAAGATTTCATTATCTGAGCTTGTTCATGCCTTTCAAGCTCAAGAGCAAAGGAGATCTATGAGACAAGAAAAACTAGTTGAAGGAGCTTTACTTGCAAAGCAAAAGGAGAAAGCTCAAGTTGGTGATAAGAAGCAGTTTGGTGACAAGAAAGACAGGAAGAGGAATGAAGGTCAAGATAGTAGAGCTGGGTTTAAAAATGGAGTAAGAAAAATTATCCTTCATGCTCTCACTGCAAGAGAAAAGGTCATTCCGATAACTATTGCTGGTATAGACCGAATGTGCAATGCAAATCGTGTAAGCAGTTCGGTCATGTTAAGAGAGTATGTAAAAGGAAAAATAAGCGGCAGGGACGCAGACACACTCATCAGAAAATCAGGAGCAACATCATCAAGTTGAAGAGTTATTTGTTACTACATGTTATGCAACAAATAATACTACAACAGATACATGGCTTGTTGACAGTGGGTGTACAAATCACATGACACCAAATATGAGCAACTTTAAGAAATTAGATGAGTCATACAAGTCAAAAATGAAGGTTGGAAATGGAGATTTACTTGATGTCAAAGGCAGATGCATAGTTGCAGTAGAGACTTCAAAAGGTACAAAATACATAACTGATGTGTTATTTGTGCCTGAGATTAGTATCAGTTTGTTGAGTATGGGTCAAATGCTTAAAAAGAATTACTCTTTGCATTTCCATAATATGTCCTGCACTATTGTTGATCAAAATGGTTGTGAGCTGATGACTATAAATATGAGGATAAAGGATTCCCAATCAAATGGCAAGAGACCACTTTTCATGTTAGTAACAAATCAGCAAATGAATCTACTCTATGGCATAGGAGATTTGGTCACTTTCATTTTGCAGAGCACTCAAGCATTCATATAAAAAATGCTTTACTCAAGATCTGCCTCTGATCATTGGTGATGGGATCAAAGCGTGTCAAGTATGTCAATTTGGAAAACAAAGCAGGCTGCCATTTCCGAGTAACAGAGCGTGGAGAACTACGGAAAGACTTTAGTTGGTTCATTCAGATGTATGTGGACCATTCAAAATAGCCTTGCTTAACGGAAGTAAGTATTTCATCTTATTTATAGATGATTTTACAAGATTTTGTTGGGTATACTTCTTGAAGCAAAAATCTGTGGTTGCTGATGTATTTTCCAAGTTTAAAACCTTGGTAGAGAATCAATCAAATGGGAACATCAAAGTGGTGAGATTAGATAACGGTTCTGAGTATACCTCTAACAAGTTTGACAGATTCTGTGTTGAAGCGGGTATACATCATCAATTAACAACACCTTACTCTCCTCGGCAAAATGGAGTAAGTGAAAGAAAAAACAGAACTGTTATGGAGATGGCCAGATGTTTGCTTTTTGAGAAAGCAATGCCAAAAAATTTTTGGGCAGAAGCTGTAAACTCAGCAGTGTATCTACTCAACAGACTGCCTATTAAAGCTGTTCAAAAGACTCCATTTGAAGCCTGGTATAGAGTGAAACCAGCTGTTGGGCACTAGAGAATATTTGGGAGTCTCTGTTACACACATGTACCTAGTGTTAAAAGAGACAAACTTGATAAAAAGACTGTTGTTGGGATTTTTGTGAGTTATAGTTCAGCTTCAAAAGGTTACAGAGTATATGATGTGGAGACCAAAAGGGTGTTAGTTAGCAGAGATATCAAATTTGATGAGGATGCTAAGTGGAGTTGGGATATAAGTGAGAAAGAAACTGTTGAACAACAAGAAGTTAGAGGGTCTTTTGATCGAGCAGAAGACAACTCAGATTCAGATGATGAAATTGTTGTGAGAGGAACTAGATCACTTGCTGATATATATATATATATATATAACATATGTAATATTGCTGTTTCGGAACCTTCATGTTATGTTGAAGCTTCTAAAAGTGAAGAATGGAAAGCTGTCATGCAGGAGGAGCTGAATATGATTGAAAAGAATGAAACATGGAGTTTAGTTGACAGACCAGAAAAACAATAAGTGATCGGGGTGAAATGGGTTTTCAAAGTCAAGCACAACTCTGATGGTTCTATCAACAAACTCAAAGCAATGTTAGTTGTCAAAGGTTACTCACAAGAATATGGGGTTGATTTTACTGATACTTTCGCTCATGTGGCAAGACATGATACAATAAGGCTATTAGCAGCTCAAAATGGTTGGAAAATTTTCCAACTTGATGTAAAGTCCGCCTTCTTAAATGGGGTTCTTGAGGAAGATGTATATGTTGAAGTACCGGAAGGTTATAAAAAATTAGCAGATGGTGATAAGGTGTATAAGCTTCACAAAGCTTTATATGGATTGAAACAAGCTCCCAGAGCTTGGTCCAGTAGAATTGATGATTATTTGATAAGTCTTGGGTTTAGTAGAAGCATGAATGAACATATTCTTTATGTGAAACATAAGGTTAGTGATCATTTAATTGTTTCTTTGTATGTCGATGATTTGCTTGTGTTAGGAAACAATTCAACTTTGATTGGGAAGTTTAAGAAGGATATGAGGAAAATGTTTGAGATGATTGATCTTGGTGAGATGTCCTATTTTCTTGGTTTGGAGGTTTATCAAACACAAGCTGGAATTTTCATTTGTCAAAAGAAATATGCAAATGAAATATTGAGAAAATTCAGCATGGAGGATTCGAAGTCTGTGAATACTCCTCTGGTGTAGAATGAGAAATTGAGCAAAGAGGATGGAGCAAGCAAGGTTGATGGAGGAGTTTACAGAAGTTTAATTGATTGTTTACTGTATTTAACAGCAACAAGACCTGATATAATGTTTGCAGCTGGGTTGTTATCTAGATTTATGCAATGTCCAAGTGAGTTGTACTTCAAAGCTGCAAAAAGGGTGTTGAGATACATCAAGGGAACTGCTGACTATGGAATCTGGTTCAAAAAATCAAATGGGTTGAAGTTGATATGTTATACCAATAGCGATTGGGCAGGTTCACTTGAAGACATGAAAAGCACATCAGGTTATGTTTTCTTTTTAAACTCAGGTGCATTTAGCTGGAACTCAAAGAAGCAGGATTTGGTTGCTCAATCAACTGCTGAAACTGAGTATATAGCTACTGCTACTACTGTGAATGAAGCTGTTTGGCTTCAAAAAATATTATCTGATTTGAAGCAGGAACCAGAAGAAGCTACAGAGGTGTTTTGTGACAACCAGTCAGCTGTAGCTATGACAAAAAATTTAGTTTTTCATGGTAGTACCAAGCATATCAAGATTAAGTATCATGTTGTGAGTGAAGCTGAGAAGGAGAAACAGATCAGATTGGAGCATTGTAAGTCAGAGATGAAAGTTGCAGATATTCTCACAAAAACATTGCCAAAACAGAGGTTTGAAACTTTGAGATGTATGCTTGGTGTTTCCAGCAAAAACATCATGAAGGAGTGTTAAAGTAATGATGTTTTACTGTAATGATAACAAGGTTAAAGTGTAGTTTTGGTTTTATGATTACCTATACTCTACCATCTTGGGAAGGTATGTGTAATGATGTTATCTTAAATGTTAAGTTTATCTCTTTGTATTCCCTCTATATATTTTGAAATGAAAAGCTGCATAGACTTGAGTCTGGATATTTTAGTTCATAGTTTTGGTTTCTTTGTTTACTCTGTTTTTTTTTTAACCACAAACCAAAAGCCAACACATTTATTTCTCATGATATATCTAACATAATATTTAACTATCTTGTAAACAATTCTCAGGACCAAATCGAATCACACTATCCTTCAGATCGTATATAAATCTAATATTATGTTGTTGCCAAGCTCCGATAATAGTCCGTTTATGTTTATTTCGCATAAACCCCAAGCAAAAAACTGAAGTATCATTGAGAAATAATATCACATTTTGCTTAGTTGACTGCAAATCAGCTCCTTTAAAATGGAAAGTCATTGAAGGATAAGAATGGAATGAGCTTTTGACATGATAACAAAGCTCCAGATTTGGATGGTAATACCTTTGAAGTCCAAATTTGGAAAAATAAGTCAGTAGTTGTTGAATCACTTTGTCAAATGCTTTTCGACCAATCCAAGTGACTGTAGCTCCACTGTCTAATATGGTACCACCAGTTCCATCTCTTTCTAATTCAAAAGTTCTATTAGAAAACATCATTGGCCAACCATTAATACTAATGTCCTTTAATTCAACATAATAATGACGCAATCCTTGAGGTATAACAAATGGAAGAACTTGGAATTGTGTTCCGGGAGGTTTAACATCTGATCCAAATCTTAACAAGCTCATTCCTCTCGGTGAATTTGGAAGAAAAAGACAATATGAAAATTGCTTGTAACCTTCACCGAATTGGTTTACTATAGATTCCGAGCCTGTACCCAATCCTAATACTCCAGAAATCTTTGTATTGTTCGGAACTGTGAAACCTTCACTAAAATTTGAGCAACCAAAAATAATTGGAGTATCAATTCCAAATTTGAATGTTTCCTGACCTAGACATCCTGCAGTGATACTACCTTCATCGTACCCTAGTGTGTAAATACACTTTCCCATTATACATTTAAAGAGACTTGGGTTACCTTTACAAACGGGATTGTTACAAGAGATTGGTTTATAAGAATGGGAAGTATGCAAATTATAAATAGGAGATGATTGGGAATAACATTTTTTACACGGTTTACATTGAACCCAAGTAAGTAAGGCTACTACCTGTGTCGAGAGGAGAAATGTAGGTGTTTTTGGATTTCCTATCTCGGTGTGGACTACATAACCTGCCTCATAGGTGATAGAAAGATGAGTGTTGAGATTGTAACCTGTACTCAAACGAAGGATATGTGGTTTGGAAATTTTGATTAGTTTGTTCCAGTTTTGTTGTGTAGATAGATTTCCGATGTAAAATGGAGATTTAGGAGACGTTATAGGGATGAGTTTCATGCTGTACCCAGTTGAAGATTTATAGAAAATAGCTTGGAATAAGGAAAGCAGATGGAGAACAAAAAACCATAATACTTTGGCTTGAGCATTTTGAAGTTTGGAGGAGAATGAGTTGTGTTTGGAGTAATTAGTGTGTTCTTATTTATGGTACAATATTAATCCAAATGAAATTTAAAACCGAAATAATGAGATATGTGATTTGATGGAATCATATAGTATGTTAAATGTAATTATGTACCATTAAATTTTGTTAAATGAAATTTAAGTTTGTATTTATTTACTTTTATATTGCTTACTATTAAATTTTATAACATGTTAAATATAATTAATGTAACTAATCTATATAGGTTATAAAATTACTCTTAAATTTTATTATTATTACATATATGTCATTCATTATTATAAACCTATAAAAACTATTAAGTCTCATTATTATTATTACATATATAACACTCATGACTATTTTTTATGTCATTTTAAAATAATATTTTGTATTATATATTAATTTTTAATTTACTGTTGAATTCATTTTGAATAATCCATCTAAAAGATTTTAACACATTTTTGTTTTTTTTAGATATCTAAAATTTTTTTTAAACATACTTTTATTTCAAATACTATTTATAAAAAATATCAATATTTGATTAAAGAAAAATTTGGTTAGAAATATACTATTAAAGAAACATTTGGTTAAAAATATGCAATTATATCAACATTTAATTAAATGTACATTTATACTCTCTTTTTTTTTTTTCTTTTAAAGTTGTATATGAATACAAAAAATTATTTACATAATAACCTATATATTAATATAAAACTATTCTAAAACCGGATGACGTGGCATGCTTAAAATTGCTCCATTCCACCTACATATATCACATTGATTTTTATATTATTTACAAAATTGCCATTATAAAATAAAAATCATAAATACAAAGTATGTAAAATATTAAAAATCAAATAAATAAAAGTAAATTATGACTGAATGTGGAAAGTGAAATAAACATAATAGTTATCATTTTATTGATATAAATAATGAATATACTATATCAATAATTGTGATCTTTTCATTTCTCCTTCCATATAACATACAAAACCGAATGACGTGGCATGCTTAAAATTGCTCCATTCCACCTACACATATCACATTGATTTTTATATTATTTACAAAATTGCCATTATAAAATAAAAATCATAAATACAAAGTATGTAAAATATTAAAAATCAAATAAATAAAAGTAAATTATAATTGAACGTGGAAAGTCAAATAAACATAATAGTTATCATTTTATTGATATAAATAATAAATATACTATATCAATAATTGTGATCTTTTCATTTCTCCTTTCTCCTTCCATATGACATACAAATCAATTATCAATCTCTCTATAAAACTCATTCGACTATATTTCACATATCTTCGTGAGTTTGTGATATTGGAATCGGCGTCTAATGTTATGAAATTATTTTCTTCGATGGAAGTGTATTTTTTATATGGATTACGAAGATGAAAGTCAAGTTTGAGAAAGTGCATCGTCAGGTTAATACAGTGGTTTCAAATATTGTGGAACAATGTAAAATGAATAGGGAGGATGTGACGATGAAAATGATGAGGCGCTGTAACTTTTGAGGATTTTAGATAATAGTAATGAAGATTTCAAATTCCCTCCGATTAATATCAAAACTATAACTTGGGTAAGTTATTCAATTTATTATTCAATATTTTTAAATCAGCTTTGTCATGAATATCTTCTATTTCATATACTAATCTCACATTTTTTTAGTTTGGTTGGAGTGGGATGGACATACATACATGTAATTGTAATTGTAATGTGATAAGGAAGGTACTCGAAGAGTTAAGTAACTGAAGAGTTTATATAAAAATGTTCATTATGGATTGTTTAGTTAATTACATGTAATGAGAAATGAGGAGACAACAAAATTATTTACACACTATATTTATTATTTATATTAATTATGTGTGTAACTCCAATTTTTATTTGACTTTCCCTATTCAACTACCGTTTATTCATATGTACTTTATTTTCAATATATTTTAGATATTTATTATTGTTCAATGCATAGATAAAAATTAAGCAATTCTAAATCTGTTATATTATCTAATTCGAAACTCTTTTATATAAATATATATGGTCACAATTATTTTGTTTCTTACCATTTTCATTTTTTACTTTTTTCTTTATAAATCTTACTATTGAATAATTCTACTTTTGAAAAATTATTATATACTTTTATATTAAAATTGCGTGAAGCGCGAAAATATTCGCTAGTTTATATATAATATAAAGGAGAACTCTCAACTGTCCCACAAAAGTGACGTGGACACGCTCAGAGTTCTTCCTTTGGTTGAAAATGAACCAAAATAGGTGGTTTTTAATTTGGTTAATATATTGCGAATAAAAAACTTACACGTGTATTTTCTCTCTCATGTATTTTTCTTTTTCATTTATTTCTTCTTTTTATAATTTTTCCTCTCCATTGAATAAATAAATTGAAAGGTTTTTATACAAATAAATCAAAATCATCATTGTTGATCCTCCATCTTCCACTTAACATTTTTTCCCTCAAAATCCAAAAGTTTTGTTTTCATTTGTGTGAATGCTATTTTAATTTCACGGAATTTAAAAAGAATATTTCAAAAATATTCTCAAAGTAATTAAAGCTCCATTAACTACATTGTTTTTCCCCCTCTATAAATATGTTTCATATTTTTATTATTGACAATCTAGATTACATCAGTCTCTTCCATTTTTTCTCTTATATATCTCATTTTTTTTCCTTTTTCTTTTTTAAATTTTCATCATTTCATACGATGTTTGTTTATATTTTTATGGATGTTTGTTTATATTTATATGATTAATCCTAATTTCATGATATTTATAAGATCTTTTTCATATACCATATACATTCCATGTTCTAAATGTAGATCCAATATCTTCGTCACCGAAATCACACAAAATATATTCATTTATGATAAGTTTTTATTTATTATTTTTTGAAGCATTTATTTTTACGTACATTCAAATCTTTTAATTTTAAAATTATTTTAGCCGTATAATATGAATTTCTATTAATTTTCGAATATAGATGGACGAGTGATAAGATTGTTTTACTTTTATTTCTTAGATTTTTTATAAAATGCTATGAACTTTAAATGAATTTTGTATAGTCAATAAAATTTTCAGTATTTTTTTTTTAAAATCTAAATAAACATTAGAGAATATGGAAAGAAAACAAATCAATAGTCTTAAAAAAAATTAAATGAAATGGTAACCATTATTATTGAAATGATAATAAATCATAATTTTTTAATATTTTAATTTTTAATTTTTTTTATTCAATTCTAATTAGACCAAATTCTTTTTTTTTTATCAATGTCCATTCAAAAGTCTTAATTATTTAATTTTTTTCTTTTGTTTGATTCTCTAATAACTTTTTTTTTCTTCATTACAGGAATTTTTAATACAAGAAAAATCTTTTTAAAAAATGAGGATATAAAATCTTGGAGCAATGGTGAAAGAAGCAATATTACTAATTTTAATTTATATAGTATCTATTATATAAAAATTAATATCCAAATTGGAAATATTAGTTTTAAATTGGCTAGATTGTGTTTTGATTGCATCTAGAAAGATATGGAAATGTGTAAATGAGCGAATTAAGACTAAATTGGTGATGAATCTCATAATTAGATAGACTGCCATTGTTTTAACTAGTATAGTGATATAGTGGCATGCCATTAGAGAAAGCCTAAGATATCTCAACACATGAATTGTATGTGAATTTAGCCTATTGGATTTACCAACGGCTCCTATTGTGCATGACATCACCACTGCCTTTGACCTATTGTTAAAGGAATTACCAGCCCGATGGGGATACAACTAGCACTACAGATTTGGTCTTCGGATTCTATTGCGAGCTTAACTTGATTATTTGGCTTCATTCCTATTATTCCCATTTCACTATAGAAGCTAGTTCTAAGGACAATTTGATAAAACTTTACTATTATGTTTTCTATTGATGATTGAGTTATGTTAGCCCTAATGATATTAAATCATATTTGGTTGTCCTTATATAATAAAATGGACTTTAATGCCTCTTGAGTGGCAAATTTAAATGTTTGGTGTTGGCAACATGATAGGGGTAACTTAAATTAGCTCACTTAAACCTTTGAACAATCAATTGTAACCTGTGGGGAAGAATTAGGAATAAATGCATTGTTTTTGTCCTTTTTGTTGTATTGGGCATCTTGTCGATCGCCTTGGTCATGCGGATCAAGGTGAGAGACAAGACTCAAGTTGGTCTCGGTTCACTTTTGGGCGTCTTGGTCGGCGTCTTAGTCAAGTAGACAAGGCGCAATATGCCTAGGACTCTCCGTACATTTTTGGACGGACTGCCCACTAGCTTGGTCTTATGAGCAAAGACACGAGACATGGCACCAGAAACTCTAAATACCACTTTTGGCAGCCTTATTGGCTGCTTTCACTAGATCAAGCACGGACCAAATGCCAAAAGGTCTCAGTACATTTTCCGATGGCTTGCTCAACGAGTTGGTCTTAAGGACTAAGGTACTAAGTACCTATTTAGGTTTCCAAATCCTTTTTTCTTAGGTGGTATTGATGCTAATGCATGGAGAATGGATGTTTGGATAGTTCTAAATGAATTATGTGCTACTTCATGATGAAATGTTAATAAAAAGCTTATATGTATATGTTTGTTGGAGAATGATTTTGCTAATCGGGGATTGATAGCCTGATACTTTCTTTTTAGTATTTTTGTGTCTTTTTCTTCATATGAAACAAAGCCAGTGATCAAGCAAGTCTAGAGCCATAGGCATCCATATTTGAAGTACTCGGATATCATCTCTCAAATTTCATTTTTGTTAGCATTTTATGAATTTTATGAATAATTTGTAAACCAAAGGGATTGGTCACTACTTCATATTTTCTTGTTACATGTTATAATTTGATACTTGATCTTTAAATACTTTCGTTATGTATTGTACTTGATATTATGATATTACATTTTAGTCTACCTTAAGTTATATCGGATAATTGAATATTGAAGATTATTAAATGAGGAAGTATTATTGAATTCCATAATTTTTATAGAATATGAACGATTGTGTGTAAGATAAGTGTGTAGTATGGCGCATCGGCCACCAATGGTACGAGTCCACTGTGGGTGGGGTTGTGGGTGGGGTTAGACACTACACACTTCGAACAAGATCTATAAAAATACATTTGGATCATTTTTCTAAAAATCAGTCAGGTTCAAATTTTAAAACCTTTAAAATCAAGAATTAGAACTCTCCAAGACTTCTAAAACACAATTAAAGGCTGGAGGGTAGTACGCCTGTCAATCAATGGTTGAAATTCATAGTAGGAACACTAAAAGACAAGAAGCTAATTCTATCAAGTAGCTCAAACCCTTATAACACCAAAATAAAGAAATTTAAAGGTAATGGTTATCAATTGAAAAGCTAAACACTATTAAATGATATCAAGAACCCTATACTCTACCTTGGATGGCTTTGATTTGGAGGTTCATGCTGAAAATTAGATGAGTAATTCTTGAGATGGAAATGCATGATATATGCCTAAGCTTTGTTTTTGTCATTCGAGAAGAAACAACTTGTGAAAGTATAAAGAGAATGGGGTGTGCGATGTTATGTTGGGCTTGGGCTTGGTTCATATGGGCCTCGTGTTGCATTTGGGCTTTCAAAGCCTAAATCCACTAAAAGGTCCATTCAATTTTGAAACCAAACAATTCCCCAAGCTAAAAATTCCCAAAATTATTATTTCAAAATGTTTAAGTGAAACAAGATAGAATAAGATAAATAATTTTCCACTCAATGTTAAAAAATTTTTGGAAATAAAGTAAAATAACTTTTTTGATGAAAAAAATTACTTGGACAATTTAAAACTAAGGATGAAAAATTATCTAAATATTCTAGGAAGGTTTGAATTCCGTACCAATAAGATTCCACTAAGTTCTAAACTCACTAATCCCGCAACTTCTGCCCATTCATTATCAATATAATTTAACTCAAAATCACATTAAATTTACAATATTACTTATTAGAAATCAAGAAAAATTTTAGACCGGATTTGTGGACGTACATGGTGAGTCTCATCTAACTATAATTGATTAAAATCATTCTAAATATTATTAACTTATTGCCACTAATTGCATTACCAAAAAGGCCCAACTCCAACTACCCAAATCAAGTACAAGTCAAGCACAAGACAAACCATCATTAATCATTATCAACATCTAGCAAAAATGGCATCATTAATCACTCAATTATTGCAAAATTCATTTACGATAAAACTCAAGCAAGAAGCACACACAATCATTGTATAACTTGCCCAAATCTTTTCAATTTAGCAACATCACCTTGTTAACCATTCATTTACACCATTTTCGCTCATTTAGCATACGTCACTCGTTGAAACGGAAACCCTTTCAGAACGAAGTCCCACTATTAGACCAAAGTCCACACTTTTCACTTTATTTGATTACTTTTTAGATCGAAGTCTTAGTATTGGATCGAAGTCTCATTATTAGACCGAAGTCTACACCAAATGGCATTTTCTCTTCACCATTACACCACCATAAAGTCGAAGTACTTCTTAACCTCTAAGCCGCATTTTCATCAACAAAATTATGAAGCTAAATACGGCTTTTACACTGATTCCATTTTTCCATTAGCCAAGTTTTAGTTTGTGATAAGATTATGACACATAATACACCAATAATCACTCAAACAGCAAAACCAAAGCGAATACATTTTTCTATAGAAAATACATATACTTTTAGCTAAATAAAGTATTTGAATAATTTATTCAGATTTAATCATAGACATTATAATGGCACAATGCAATCTATTTCCTAATGACAACCATTAAATTTAAGTCACTATGTAACGCCCAAACCCCCACCCCGACAACAAAGTGCAGAGCGCGGACTCCACATTAGGCGGAAGATAGAAATGTACAAATAAAATAGACAAATAACAAAATTACAATATCATATAAAAAAGCCAAATTCTGAACTATCATATCCTGAATATCAAATAAAATACACAATGTAACATTGTATCGAACTGGACTAAAATGTAATCACATCCCAATTTGGAAGTATAAAACATAATCAAGTTTACAAAATGAAATGAAAAGAAAGTCTAAGACAAACTCCAGTACATGAAAGTCTAAAAATAAATGCTGAAATAATATGGATAAATAGCCAGAACTAATGCAAATGCATGAATGATTGTGTGCCATTACTTTACTGCTTGATTGTCTGAACTCAGCATTTTGCATCCTGATTAGGTAAATAAGATCGTACAAGATAAAAATTTAAAAGCAATAGGGTCAGACTGTCAATATCTATTTAGTAAACCAATACCAAACATACACAAACAAATGCATCTTAATGAATAATTTAACATGAGCATACAATAATGCAATTACCTAATACAAACAAGTTACCCTAGAACGAAAGCAAATGAAGGTAGCCTAAACAGACAAGCAATTCAGAAAGGATCTAAACCTATACAAAACCATTTATTAACAGTATTAATAGTGTCTACATAGGTCTAGAATCCTAAAAGACTCTAAATCATAAAAGGTCATAACTTCCATAATTAACATCCGATTAAGACCTACCATACCATTTCGGAAAGTAAAACGCAAGCCGGCGAACTTTGAAAAGTGTGACTAGGGCCATAGTCCGGAGTTGCAAATGGAAATGGTTAAATTGATACGTTTAAGGGGTCAAATCAACAAATTACTATTTTTTACTAGTCTATTATGCTCTCCTACAATTGTTAGAACTTCTATACACTTAATTATACCTTCCCAGACCTTATATCATGTTCCTACAACTTAGTCTCATGCCCAAAAATAATGTTAGGACCTATAACCACTAAACAACCTAGTAACCGACTCAATAAGGCATCACAGATGCAACCATAACCCAAACTCGAGTCTTGTCTAGTATACAACACAAAACCTGACCTTTTTGTAACTCAAAACCCGACCAATAAGAAACTAGACCTGAATAGCAAGTAACTAAACTAGAATAGCATCAATTAAATCAACACAACAGTAACTAAACCAAAATAGCAGCAATTAAACCATAAAACAACAATATCCATATATACAGAAATAATAGTAGTTCATAATATT
This sequence comes from Cardiospermum halicacabum, assembly GCA_031304145.1. Taxonomy (NCBI): domain Eukaryota; kingdom Viridiplantae; phylum Streptophyta; class Magnoliopsida; order Sapindales; family Sapindaceae; genus Cardiospermum; species Cardiospermum halicacabum. The sequence goes on from CM062389.1 coordinate 26,443,999, forward strand.
ACATTTATTAAATATAGAAAAAATTATAAGCGTCTGTCCATAGTCTAATAATGATTTCAGGAAACAGAAACAAATAACGAAAAGTTAAGCAGAGCTCCGAAATAAGTGTTAAACCCCAAATAGATCAATGTTGTCACATCCTAACATATTATAGCAATCAAAGCCAGTATGTTTATCACATTTCGAAGTATATTTCCATCCTTACGGCATGCCGGTCTTATCGCTATTAACAATACCGGACAAGAATTTTATTAAGAAATTATAATTTATATTTGAATATCCAGAACGCAACAGTAATTAAATTTAATCATTCAAATTATAGCAGCAACCAGAAAATTCTAGTAAAGCAATTATAACATTCAAGTAGAGAATAATATCTAGAAAATAACAAAATTAAATATGTTCTCAAATCAACAATAATAAAGCATTCAAAAACACAAAAATCAACAAATGCAATTTACGTGGTTCACCCAAATTGGGCTAATCCACGGGAACCTCAGAAGAAGGAGACAGATTGCACTATGAATTAGCTGAGAAGTACAGAGTACAACGATAGATCACAAAGATCTCAACAAACAAAGTCACACGAATATCCTATCAAAACCCTAGCAGAGCAAAACAAACAAGAGGGAGAGACAAATTTCTCTCTCTAAACTGTCTGCCAAGAAGAAAATAAGAATATTTAGGTAGGTCAGAGGGTAAGTGAGGCTAATGGGTCGGGCAACAATAAGGTGGGCCTGAACCAGCCACATAACAGAAAAGGCCCATTAGCACACAAATAGCCCATCAAACATGAACCTGGTACAATAGAACAAGAAAATAGAAGGGACATTACAACAAAATAAACCACTAGATTGCAGTAGGACTTCAGTTTTATGTCTTTTTAATTCTAGATTAATGAAGCAAAAAGATTCATACAAAAACAAGAAATTCGTGGGAGCTTAAATATGGTTACTAACCTTATTCACTAAATCCCCTACAGAGCTCACTCTGGTTGGCGATCACCAACATTGTCGTCTAACGAACGAACAAATAAGTATAGATCAATAAAAGAAGATTCAAAACTTTCATAGCATACTCAAAGTTAGGGTTTTGACTCGGGGACAGTTAGAGACATCAAACTAAGACTCGAATTTTGGATTCCAAATCGCTATTGAAATATTTTCTCTTTCGAAAACCTAAATTTAATCAAAGAAGAGACTTATGAAATTACCTTGAAAACGAAGGAGAACAAATGTGATAATTAGATCAATAGGTTCAAGAGGTAACGCATACAAAAACCCACTCGAAACTTGCTGATTTCCTTGGACGAGATGAAGAGGTATGAATTCATGGTTTTAGGTTTTTGGTTTTCTAAAGAGATAGAGAACAATAATGAAAACTCAATGTTTTAGGATTTTGATTGTGAAAAAGGGTTTTGACCTTAATTAGAGTAAATTTTCAAATAAACCACCAATAACAAGTTATGTCACCCCCCCCCCCTCTTTGGAAGAATATTTACATGAATTTTGACATTTTTGTTTCAAAATCACCCTTAGAGTAAAAACATTTAAAATTATGCAAATTGACTCAGAAATTCATGTCTCTAAACTTACCATTTTACCCTCAAAAATAAAATAAGAAAGTTAGTTCAAGTTCAAAATAAAATTAGCCCCAACTTATGGAACGTGACGCACCTCATTTCAGCAATCTAAAACACATAATAACATACAAAGTGTAAAGAGCGAAAACTAGTTTACCAACCTCAAACACAACCAATCCAAGTGGGTCAAGTCCTTTCTTGAACCGGCCCAGACTCTCTTCCATCTTGATCTTCGAATACCCAAAACATACTCAATCAGTTCATAAGATCGATTTCCACTCTTTTTTAGGTTTAAAACCATTACTCACACACACTAACATTACTAAAATTCACCCAAGATTTGTCTCCAAAAATAGGGCAGCTCATAAAATTAAGGATAATCTCAAAGTAATCTTATAAATTGGCAAGTGAGCATATGAAGACACTACTAAATAAATTAATGATAGAAACTATAACTCTTCAACTTAACATAACAATCAAACTAATGATTTTACCTCAAATATTTGGTGATTCAAAATCTTAAGACACTAGATTGAGAGTAATTAATGGTCTAAGTCGATTCAACCTAAAAGAACAGTTGAGAAGAAAATTTAAGATTTCCTATACCAAAATTCGAAGTTGTAACACTAATAGATATGTTGCAAAAAAGCGTAACTGCATTCCCGTTCGGAAACGGGGACGAGGACGTGAGACGACAAAAATAAAAATTTTATGGAAGCGGGGAAGGCTAAAAATAATTTTTTTTTAAAAAAATAAATTATAATAGTAAAAAATTATTAATAAAGAAAATTTAATAACTATTTAAATCCAAAATATTCTTAACATAATATCAAAAATTCCAGCAAAATAACAAGTTGGCACAAAAAAATAAATTAAAATAAACTACTAATTATTTTCGAAAAATTAAACGGTCTCCAATTCCGGCTCATCAAGTGATTACTCCGCAAATTGTAAAAATCCTGAATCCTCCAAGGAATCAAAAGTATCCCCACCAACATCCCACATATTTGTCTTTTCATCTTCTTTATAATCTTTAGAATTTCTTGATAGAAGAAGTAAGTTGTTATGGACATAAACCAAGTATTCCGCACGCTCAAGGGTCAACCTATTTCTTTTTAGTGAATGGATGAAACTGTAAGTACTCCAATTACGTTCACAACAAGAGGAGGATGTAGGTTGCCCTAGTAAGCGGAAAGCCAATCTTTATAGCAATGGGGAACCGGAGCCAAAATTAACCCACCAACTTCAAGGCTCTACCATGCCTCGCTTAGCAATAGAATTGTAGTCTGTAGAAGGCCCCAAATTTAATGAAAAATTAGCATATTCATCCAAGACTTTATCATAATCATTATAACTTGGAAAAAGCCTTTGAAAAATATTTCATTTTTTCTTGAGAGATTTCTGAATCACTATGAGGAGCCAATCTAGCCGGATCTTCATTCAACCATTTATCATTATAAAACCTTCAAATAAAAGTTAAAAAGGAGTTATATAATGACAAATATGAAATCTTGCAAAAATAAATATTAAATGAGAATTATAATACCTTGGATTTTATGAGTGAGCTAAAAAATGAGGTGGTGAACTACTTTTAGTCCATCGAGAAATTAGAATTCCCTACACTTGATCATAGAATGGACTTACTTGATCAAGAGTACGACATTCTTTTTTGTAAATAGCAGATTTTACTTTCTCAATCATTGAATCCCACATTTCATAAACTAGATGAAGAGTTGGTTTATCCGTGTCACACGTTCGAATCATATCATAAATGGGTGGTAAAATCAAGAATGTAACTTACTTGTTCCCACCAATCACCATCATTGATTTTCTCCTTAACAAATCTAGCATTTTCCAAGTCATCTTCCCTATAAAAATCCCATTCTTCACTAGCAATCATTGTCCTAAGCGGATGCTTAATTAATTTAAACTTCTTAAGCATCACAATAACATAGGCAAAACGAGTCTCGGCAATTGAAAGCAACTAAAATGATGTGAACTTCATAAAAATTGTCAATCTCATGTTATGGTTCATAATGAAGTACTTAATTTGCACCACATCATTGTAAACTAATATAATCCAAGAAAACTCCAAATAGGTATTCATAATAGCATGCGTATTCTTTGGCTCACATATATTTTTCAATGCAAGATTAAGAGTATGAACTACGCATGGTGTCCAATAAATGTGAGGGTATATACCTTCAATAATCTCACCGGCTACCTTACAATTTGGTGCATTGTCTGTAACAAGTTTAACTATATTTTGTTGACCCACCTCATCAATGACTTATTTCATTAAGTCGGATATGAAAAACTTATCTTTTACTTCACCAAATAAATTGATAGCTTTCAGAAACATTGGTCAACTATTGGAAGTAGCCAGAAAATTTATTAACAGTTTCCTTTGCGGATCATTCCAACCATCGGACACAATTGACACCCCTCTTACCGACCATGTTCCTTTCAAAGATTGCAACTTCCTTTCTTGTACAAGCAAAGTAGTTCTAAGCTTGTGTAACTTGGAGGCACATAACCACCCAAACTATGGTCTGTAGTAAATTTAAAAGCCTTCACAAAATGTGGATTTCTTGAAAGATTGAAAGGTAATCCAGCAGTAAAAAACATCTTAGCAATTTCATGGTCCAATTGGCTTCTTGAATTAAGATCAAAAGCTTTACCTATATGTGTCATATCCGTTTTTCGTTTCTTTGAAACATCCAAATCATTTAGCTATGGAACATTTCCAATATTTTTCTTCTTCTTTATTTCATATTCAGCCTCTAGCCTCTCCATCTCACTTATTTGTGCGCTAGTTACACCCTTACATACAACAATTCCCTTACCACTCAATTTAAGCAAGTGTGCCTTAACTCTAAAATAACTCCCACACCGCTTCTCCTAGCATATGTTACATGCAAACTGCCATGAACCTCCTACTCCAGATTATTTTTCAATCTTAGTAACATAAGCCCATAATGGGGGATTATTTTCCTCTTCATTTAGAGTTGTGATACTATTTCGATTACTAGTACTACCACTCGTAAAAGTCATACTTTCAAAATATATCCGCAGCAGCAATCAACAAAGTTCAATAATTATAGCTACAAGTAATTTAAAAATAAACTTTTATCAACCAAATTTAACTAAATCAGCATCATTTTACAGAGCATCACATTTATTTATTTATTGTTAGAACAATGTGGTTGACTAAAAAAATAGTAACAATAACAGAACCCAAACAAATACTACAAAATCCAAAGCATAACAACCCTGTCCTTAATATAATAAGGAATTCTGAATATGAAAACCATATTTTGCTAAGCTGTTGAAAATCATGTGACTTCACTTGGAAAAGAAAAAGTAAAACACCATACAAGTCAATTTACATGTGTAATATCCTCGTGAAAATAAGAGTACAAAACAATAATAAAAAACTATGTGAGATTTACATGTGACATATTCTTATGTGAAAATAAGTGTCCAAAACAATACACAATACACGATAAGTCACATGTCAAATCTTAAAGGTTTCTACAAAATAATAGAACTTACATGTGAAATATCCTCATGTGAAAATAAGAGTACAAAATAATACACAATATACGAGAAATCACATGTCAAATCTTAAAAGTTCCTACAAAACAATACTTCATCTGTTTCATAGTATTAGACATTTTAGAGTTATTTTTAGTTTGCAAAATATAAGTCGTTCTCACTCTTCAAGATATATATTTTCATCTTCTTCCTATTTTATCATTTATTATTTTACTTTTAAAAATGGCAAAAGTTGCATTGGATTTGATGATAGAGAGGTAGGTGGGAGAAAGTTATGTAAAAGAAATATTATTAAAGTTGATATCTTAATGATGATGAAAGAATAACAGTCATTTTATACTCTTCCTTAATAAGAGTGTATAAGTCTAAAATGACTTGTATAAGTCTACAATACACAATACCCGAGAAGTCACATGTAAAATCTTAAACCAACACAACTTTTATTCCCAAACAATATCCTATAAATCATAAAACTAGTCAACGCATCAATCCCAAACAATACCCGAGAGGAAAATGAACCATTAAAGAACATACAAAGCATAACACCACAAAGTATAACACCACAGAAAAGAGCAGAGCAGCAGCCGGTAGAGTTAAGAAGATGAAGAAGAAAAAATATGTACTAACCTGAACAGGCGATGCCGAAGGAGTACAAGAGATTTGAAAGTCACAAGAGATTTGGAAGCCACAACAAGAACGATCAACAATTTGGGAAATTTTTTAATCCTTAATGTTAAAGTAGAAAACTCCTTGATTTTAATTTTTTTTTTCGATGACGTGACATTTCCATTTGTTTGAAACGTTTTCCAAGTTATCCCCGCTGACGTGGCATTTTAAATTTGTTTTAAGAATTGTTTCCATCGCGATTCGGTACCGTTTTCGTTTCCACGACGTTTCTAGAACAGGCGCGGCTATTATTCGACCTTTCCGCATATCATAAACTAATATAGAGGGGGTTTTCTCACTTATCCCAATTTCGAGAGGAAAAGAGAAAATCATATCATTTTTCAATTCGCTGGTGAAGGAGTAAAAACAATTTGAGTCACTAAAAAAAAACTTTGGTTGTGAATTGATAATGAGAAAAGCCAGTGTGAATGCATGTGATTGATAGGTAGAAAGAATAGATTGTGAGTGGTGAAAATGACAGGAAGAGTGAAATCAAAATGTGCACTTCTAATAATGGACCGGGTAATTTTAAGTTTGAGCAAAAAAGGTTAAATCATCTACTAAGTTTCTAAAAGCCATCTTCATATTTTAAAACAAAACTTGGTAATTATAAACTCTAAACACTATTGAACATAAATCTAAAAATGATTTATGTTGGTTAATGAAATTCTAGTGACCCTTTAAGTTGGTCTTACTTCATTCTCCCCATTTATTCATGTGCCCAAAATAATTCCAAAATAATTATAATAATAGTGATACCTTTGATTTTTTCTAACTGAGATTTTCCCAAGGTGCTTAACAATTAAAGAGAAGAAAAAAATTATTAGCACTTTAAAATATAATGAAAATTAATTTATTTCAAATCAAATATTACTAAATCGAATTAAGTTACTAAAATCAACAATTATAAAACACAAAATGTATAAACTGAGTCAGTTTAGTGGACGTCACACTCAGAATAATTAATAATAAAATACTTTATAATAGCCTAACATTCATCAACAAAATTTAATATAAATTAAGACTAAAATAATAATATATGATTACAAATTAAAAATTTTAAATATTCAATAAAATTTTGAATTTAAAAAATTATAGTTTTATCCATCTCATCGAATACAATAGATATGACTTTTTATGATTTATTTTTTTTAAAAAAAAATCCAAGTTTTCTTAATTGCAATAGCCTTGAATTGTTGTATAAGAATACAATAGGGTCTGGAATAGTATAACTTAGTATCACACTAGTGATTTATTATTTTATATTACTTTTGCAATACTATCGAAATCCTTAAACATTTGATCTATGTTTTTTTATATTTAGATAAATATATTTTTTTCCTTTCCTTTCATTATCTTCTAAAACATTTACAAGATTATTTTTTATATTATTTCAATATTTTTAAGCACTTAAAAATTCTTATAGTTAATATTTAAATTTTTATTATAATCCTATATTTCATCTACGCCATAAGTGCATTATTTCACCAATTTTCATCATCAAAGGTAGATGGAGTCCAAGTCCCTTATCTAGTAGCAATAAAATCTCTGACTAACATATCAAATTCATTAGCATTTTTAAATCCTCTTAAAAGAATTTCTTACTTCAAGAATTTCCTATGATTAGAGAATTAGAGGGGGAAAACTATTTTATTGGAAGGAAAACAATGAATATATTAATTTCAAAATTAGTTTCAAATGTTTACTTCAACTTTTTGTTCCACTAATTTTTGGGGAATAAATCATTTGCTTTACCGATTTCTTTTTTCTTTAAACTTCTCCAAATTTAGAGGTCTTTTTTTTTTTTTTTTTTCTGAAACTCATTTGTTCCTATAGCTAGATTATTTTCTAGTTATAACTTTAAATTCAAACACCCTATTTTCAAACAAACTCTACTAAAGTATCCGTTAGGTCAATTGCTTACATGACTCTCACGGACACAAATTCACAATAACATTATTCCACTGTACTTTGATTTTCTTGGAACTATTTTCCTCAATTATGCCTATTTTATACCAATTAAAGTATAATAAAATAGTGGCATCAAAACCTTAGCATAAAAAATCCAATTGTTTTGAATTTTTTCATACTAAAAATCAATCTAACGAGTATTTTTTAAGATATCAAAATTATCATTGGAGACTAGCCATATGTAAGTATGGATGAATATATTTATATAAAAAATAAAGTAAAAGAATAAACAAAAGAATTTGTTTATATATTTATGTTTCTAATGTGTTTTTTCTATTTATAATGTTCAGTTCTGAACCGTGAAGCTTTATTTGTTTATTATTTTAAAATTGAAAACAACAAATATAGATTAAATTTTAAAATTGAAAATTCGAATTGAGATTTGAAAGAAAATAAAGTACATAAACAATATGTTGTGATGGGAAATCACATAATTTTATTCAAATTTAAAATTTAAATTGAGTTAAGATTTGAAGGAAGAAAAAAATAGATATAGAAATTATATGATTATAAGAAATTACATAATTTGGTTTAAATTTAAAATTTAAATTTTGAACTAAAATTTGGAGGGAAAAATATGTCATAAAATATATATCTAGCAGGAAATCACAAAATTCCATTTAAATTTAAATGTTTTAATTCGCGGAATTAGATTAAGCCAAAAGTGAAAACTTAGTTTTAGTGTACCATTAAAATTTTTACTAAACTGTTATAAAAATATCCTTTTGAAATCGATATGACCATACTGCTTTTAATATTAAAAAAATTAAATAAATAAATTTAAAAAAGGGGAAAATTGCATGTTACTTTTTAATGCATTTTTCTCTTATGGGTATTGTAGTGGTCAGATATCTAACGTTAAAGTATAGCTTTAGGTTAAGGACACTCATTTTTGGCTTGTAGGCCCTTAAAGGTTTCAAAATGTTGTTTGAATTGGCAACAATTCATTAAGAAATGTTTTTGGATCTCCTTCCCCTTTGATTAAGAGTGTGTTTGGTACACAGATTTTTAATTAACGATTAGATTTAAGGTTAGCGATTTGAAAATTTAGGTGTTTGGGAGCAGCTTTTTGATTAGCGATTAGATGTTCAATTAGCGATTTTTTTACAGCTACTTGATGTAGCTGTCCACAAATCGCTAATCAAAAAGCTCCCATTTTACCCTTATCCAATTTTGGTTATTACAAAAATATCCTAATAAAAATTATTCTTTTGAACTAAGATTTTTTTTATACACTTTAACTATATTCTAATTTTTTTAATGATAATAATTTAAATATTATTTTAATTTATTAAATGTGATTGCAATTTTTTATGATTTTTAAAATGTTTTAATAAATATTATATTATATATTTTTAATTAATTGATGAATACAATATTAAAGATTTTTAATTAAAAATCTTTTAAATATCATTTAATAGATGAATATCAGTACTAAAAATAAAATAAACTATATTTTAAATTAAAAATTATAAAAATAATATATTATCTTTTTACGTCATTTTATATCTAAAAGCTACTTTAACATCTGATTGTTCTTACCAAACACTCATCTCAATCAGTTATTTCAATCGCTAGTTTAACCGCTAACAGCTAATCGCTACCTTAATAGCTAACCCAATCGCTAATGTAACATCTAGTGTCAAACACACTCTAAGATGGTATTTATAAAGGTGTTGTGAAGGGCGATGCCATTATTTTGTTTATTATGAATAATGTTAATAACAGTCAAATCTCCTTTAATGCATAATTATTACATTATTAAGTGAATAATGCATTTATTTCGGTGAATAATTTGTTGGTATTTATGACCATTAGTGTCCATATAGTTTTTCACCTTCTCTTCGTACAAATATATGCAGCTCATTCGAGCATTGACTATCAGATAGAGCTTTAAGGCACTTAAAGTTTTCATAGGTACAACTTTCTAGTAGATAGAACTCGAAGTTCTCACCAGATCACTCGCACACTTTTGGATTAGGCTACAGTCAATGCAGGTTGGTAACCACGACACTTTGTTCCTATGAGGTGCTTTTAGAGGCATTCATAGCATGGTATGAATCTTTCTCATATGTTGCAATTTCCTGAAAACAACTTTATGCTACTCAAATATACAGAGGTCTAGTGATTGAGATACTTATATGAGACTTTCAAATATGTTTCTATTCTACTAGGATCCCTTTTGAGCTATTTTCATAGCTTTCTTCTCTCTTTGGCATTATGCATGTGAGATCATTTTGTAGCATGCCTACTTCTACAATTGGCTTAATTTAATTATTCACTATGGTCCCTCTTATAACGCCAGACCCCGCCCTGGTGTAAAATAAGACATGACGCCACAATGAAAATCTAAACCTGTAACAGTAACGATACAATTTCCGAACAACAAAAAAAAATACCAAATATCTTATAGTTCAAAACTCTAACAACAGTGAGAATTTCATTAACCAGAAAATATCTAACACCAAAACATCTTGTACAATATCCAGAAATCAAGTAAACTGTTTACAATTTCCAAATTCAGCAACTAACATAGTACTCAAACTAGTACTTAAAATACAAATCGTCTGGACAATTAAAATAAAATGAAATAAAACTAAAATAAAGCATGAAAATGTCAAATGCATGCTCGTGCTACAGATGTGATAGTCATCTACTGAATGATCGAAGTACCTATACCTATTCAGAGATTTCCACATAACAGAAGGAACGAAAAAAGGAAGAAAATACAATTTTAGACTAAATAGTCTAGTTAGCAACTCAAGTTCCAAACAACCACACACAATACCTCTAGACTCGGTTCTAACATGTTGGATCACACAATGCAAGGCTCTACGAGTTCCCTAGAACTCCCTATAGCAGAGATCACACCAACCAAGCTACAACCAGCAAATCATGAATTAATCTTATTTAGCCAATAAACATATAATGATTCATTTACCTTATTTAACAGTTTAGGCTACACTAATAGAGGTCCTAAATGTTGGTGGTTTGGGACCTAGTTAAATGTCCGCGGTTTGGGACCTAGCTAATTTTCCATTAAGGGTTCTGTATAATTTTTAGTTCGAAAATTTCTGAATTTTCATATTATGACCCTATTTGGTCCTAGCCTTTTTCTGTGTAAAACAACAACAATAACATACATAATACAATTTACATGTTCACTATATTAATGTCAATTCAATCAATAAATAATTGTTTAACCAGCCTTTAAAGATATCAAAGTAACGCAACAGATATCACAGTATTGTCAAACAACACACACATATTCTAAATTAGTTCATTTATCGAATTCTGCCCAAAGTAACTATGCAGAGAAAGCGGGAACAGTTCAAAATCACATATATGACCGAAGCCCCTATATAGTTGAAGTCTATGTATGGTCGACGCCGATCACATATAAATGGACACTTTAAGCCATTAAATTTTGTCACGATGAGGTACCTCTAACCTTAAGCATGTCATGGACTCTACTATAGGATGTTATAAAGGCAATTATCCATTAACCAGTGTTCTCCTTATCTCAGAACATCGTTTAGATCATCAATTAGTAGCAGTCTGATATATTACAACCAAATTTTCAGTTTAACACAATTGCAGCAGCATACAAAATATAATTTACAGGCAATCAATATCAGGGTCGTCTAGAGAGGAAAACTAAGGTTCATAATGGATACAATAACAACACATAATAGACATATGCATAACAATCATCAAACAACACATGATTTGTAGGACACAAAATGAGTTACTAACCTATCTACCACCGAACAAGAACTCAACAAAGCGCTCACTCCTCATCCTGGTTTACGAATTCCGCTGCCCCTTGTGCTATAATTCAAAATGATCCAAATCATAAGTTAGTACCAAACCCGAAAACCCCACGAAACAGCGACGATGCAAGCAATTCAAAAATTCCAAAATTCCGAATCCTAAAATTAGACCGACTTACATTGATGACCATGAAGACAGAACAAGTTCTACTGTATTTTCATGATAACCAACAGTTTGACTCGCCCACCGCACGTCTCACACTCTCTAAAATTTCCTCTCTCGGAATCCCGCTCAAATCTCGCAACAAAGACACCAAAATCTGATAGTCTAGGATTTCAGCCAAATTAATATACCGACAAACAATTCCCAACATTCCCTATTGGTTTAGAAAATCTAATATCTGACACAATTAGGCAAAATATATCAATTTGACCCCTAATCTGACTAGGCCTAATTTTTGTCTGTGACACCTCTTGTCATGGGCTTAACTTGTTGACTTGGGCTTTGAACTAGGTATATCTTGGTCCATTTACCTAACAGCTATAGGTGTGGATTTAGGATTTTCATTTTGATGTTGTGATTTTTTATTTTTCAATGTACTTCTCAATATATACTAATAGGAAGCATGTAAGTTTTGAGTTAGCTTCCTAGTATGTAACACCAAAAAAGCTACTAGACATACTTTTTAAATTATTTTTCAAAAACTTAAGGGTAACATGGTGTAATGGATCAAATTAGAATGAATGAAATAAAGGCCCAAGCCTAGTTAAGGGCCCAAGGCTCCAATTTTAGCAAACAGTCCAAGATAAGCAAATTAGACCTATATTTTTCCTCTTGAAGCTGTGGAGGAAAATTACGAGGAGATAGTGCACATATGCTTAAAGCTAAGAAAGTAACAAGAAAATAAATACAAATATTCTTAAGGGCTTAAAAAGAATCATAGGAAGCCTAAAACTCCTGAAGACTTTCCATAGTCAACGGGTGTTTGAAGAAATCTCAAGATGACTGGTGCTAGAAAGATCTCTTTGTGAATAGAACACCTAAAAATACTTGTCATCACCTAATGATGGCCAAAAATCTCTCCCGATAGAAAGACAACATTCGAGAAAATCTTTCGGGCTCACTATTACTTGAGAACGCCTAAAAGCCTCGCCCATATACAAATTATCGCTTGAAAGAGTCACATCAGGTATGTTTTCTTATGAAGAGGGAGTTATAGAACATCTAGGGCAGACTAACTAAAAATACGAAAAGACGATTGCAATAATTATCTAAAATAAACGGATTTAAAACTAGATATCATAATAATTATGCAATAAAGGAATTAGTAATCATTATGTTTGTTATTTGCAATAAACCCAATAATGACCTTTTCTCCTTCAAAATCTTTAAGTATCATCCAAAATAAAGGAAACACTTTTTAAAAAGTATTTATTGAAGGGCTCTTTGCATAAATGAGCTTTAAGTTAAAAACTTTAAATTTTTAGCCCAACATTAATTTTTCTTCAAAAATAAACAAATCACAAAAGTTTTTACATCCAATAGACCAAATTGACAATAACGCCCTTTCTTATTAAAAAATGAAATAAAATAATTGTATTAACTCTTAATAAGTGTGCAAAGTCTCATATGCCCTTATATTTAAATATTTGAATTCAAATCATGTATTCACAAAATGATCCCATCAAATTAAAAAATAGTCCCCACCAATGTAAACAATTAAAAAAACCAAATTATTCCCAATTTGAAAAAAAAAACCCTAATTTTGCATGAAACTCAAAAAGCTACAAACTGTGAATTTCTTCCACCAAATTAAATGAACCCTAACTATAATTGCAGAATATCTTCTAGCAAATAACTCATAAATCTTCTTCAATTGCTCTTAAAAGGTATGTTTCTGAAGCTATTAGGGTTTTAGACATATTAAAGATTAGGGTTATTTCCAAAAACCACCCAATTTTTGAAACATTTTATTTCTGACACTCGATTTTGCAAACTTATACCAAACCACCCCCAAAACCACCCAAAATTAAAACCACTAGTGCTTTTGGTGAGGTGTATGTGGTTTTGGTGAGGTATAGGTGGTTTTGTGTTCTTAAGTGGTTTTTGTGTGGTTTTACTAATTATTTAGTTTTAATAATTTTTAAATTTTTGATTTAATAATTTTAGTAAATTTTTAAATATTTTATTAAATAATTTAAATAATTTTTTTTATAGTTTTAGAAATTTTTAATTTTTAATTCATTAAATTTAGTAATTTATAGTTTTAATTTGTTATTTTTATTTTTACTAAACTACAACTAGTATCAATAAATTTTAAAATTTTTAATTATTTTATTTAATTAGCTGAATAATTTTAATAATTTTTATTTTCAACCTTTAATTTTTAAATTCTATATATACAACGAAAAATTATCTATTTCAAATAGTTTTTAATGAAAAATTGAGTTTTATTTTTATATTTATTTTTTCAAAAATAAATTAACTATTAAATGTATCAATATTTTTAATTATTTCTCAAATTTTTTTTTTTATATTTATTTTTAAGAACCTATAAAGTTATAATACAATAATAATATAAATTTTTTTAATAAATTTTCAAACATATTTATAATTAAATCATCTCTTACAACAAGTTTTAGTAAATTAAAAAATAAAAAATTATTAAAGATTATTTAACCAAATATTTAAAAATGATTAAATCTACATAATAATTTTTTTTAATTTAGTAAATTTAAAAAATAAAATATAAAACTAAAATTATTAAAAAGTATTAAACTATATAATAATTTATTTTAGTTTAGTAAAATTTTAAAATATTTTAAGTAAAAAATATTTAAATTATTTAATAAAATATTTGAATTTTAGTTAAATTATTAAATAAAAATTTAATAATTATTAAAATTAAATAATTAGCAAAACCACTCAAAAATACAAAAACCACTCAATAACACAAAAACCACCCACACCTCACCAAAACCACTAGTGGTTTTAATTTTGGGTGGTTTTGGTGGTGGTTTGGTATAAGTTTGTAAAACCAGGTGCCAGAAGTAAAACGTTTAAAAAATTGGGTGGTTTTTGGAAATAACCCTTAGAGATTATATTGTGTTATGTAGCACATATAATTGCATACTATATGCATAGTTTTTATTAGTTTAGGATCACTGTGTATAGAATGATTGTTATTTGGAACACAATTTGTATGTACGCGTTGGATTTCTTGAAATTTCAATTTGTTTTCTTTTACAGGTGTTTCCCGGTCCCGACACCGGGAAACGGTTCAAAAACTAGTCAGTTTCCCAGTCCACTGCACTGGGAAACAGTATGATGCTTCCTGGTTTATTGGACCTGGAAGCAGACTATTTTTTATACTAATTCCAGGTGTACTAGACCTGGAAACCACTAGGGAGTCTTTTGCTTCCCGGTTCCAAGACCGGGAAGCAAAAGGAAAATTTGCTTGCTTCAAGGTATTTAGGACCAGGAAGCTAGATTTTTTTTTTTAAAAAAATCTTATTTCATATTATATTGAATACTTTCAATGTTTGTTTCATTTATCAAGGCATGACAAGTAAAAAGACCCGGGTGAAGTTTTAGCGGTGAAATATTCGTTTTGCTGCTTGATACGAATATTTCTTATTCTCAATTAGTAGAGAAATTCTATGCAAAACTAAAGATAATATCTACTTTGGATTCTTCCATACATGTGCTGTCAACAGATTCTACGAGACAACAGTATCTACAAGACAACAGTATCAAGTTGGAGACGATGAAGATTTTAATTTTGTGGAGGATCATGGAGATTACATGTATTTATTTTTTGATACTATCGTGAAAGGCAAGGAACATAATGTACAAGCCAATGGGAGCACTGATCACATAGATAGTGACACACATAACATGGATACTGTGATTACTACAATGGAAAACCATCAACCTTTTTTTTATCTTAATGAACCCATTCTAAATGAAGTATTTGAACAGTTGGATAACATTTCAATCGCATATTGAAAATCGATCAATATGATGTTTCCTAGGCATACGTAGGAGTGTATTTTATAGGACAAGTAACCAACTCATTTACAACGGTCTCTCAAAACTTATTTATGGATACCAATTGATTGAAAAGACACTAATACTTATTTTATGATTTTAAGAATTGAATTTGCAATTTTTTTGTGGAATGAGACTTGTTTCCCGATCATGGACACCTGGAAGCATGAGGGTTTTTTGTCTGTTTCCAGGTGTTCAGGACCTGGAAGCTGTTATACATAGCTTCAAGGTCTTGAACACCTGGAAAGAGGCAAAAAAGCCTTCTGCTTCCAGGTGTCCATGACCTGGAAGTATGTTTTCTTCCACAAAAAATTACAATTATTAGTTTAAAAATAAGGGAATAGTTAGTAGGGCCTAGTAAATATTATGGGGCTGATTTTCCACTCTTTTTGAATGATTAAACTATCCACTACATGAAATCGTGTAAAAGATGTGCTTCGATCAAGGGACAGGGGTCGATTTGGAGTTGCAAAAACCATCCATTTAACATGCTTGCAACATCGAGAACAATGATAAATAACATTTCAATCGCATATTAAAAATCAATCAACAAAATGTTTTCTAAGCCTACGTATGAGCGTATTTTATAGTATAAGTAGCCAACTCATTCACAACGGTCTCACAAAACTTATTTATGGAGACTAATTGATTGAAAGGGCACTAAATACTTACTTTATGACTTTTAGAATTGAATTTGCAATTTTTTAGTGGAAGAAAACTTGCTTCCTGATCATGGACACCTGAAAGCAAGAGGCTTTTTTGCCTGTTTCCAGGTGTTCAAGACCTGGAAGCTATATATAACGGCTTCCAGGTCCTGAACACCGGAAAAAATGCAAAAAAGCATCCTGCATCCAGGTGTTCATGACTTGGAAGCAATTATGAAAGCTTCCTAGTTTCAAACACCAGGAAGTATGCTTAAATTTCAACAGTTTCCCGGTCACAAAACCGGAAAGCATACTGGAAATAAAGCTTTTCGGTTTTAAACATCGGGAAGCATGCCTCATATTTTACAGTTTCCTGGTATTTGACACCGGGAAACACAATTGAAACCAATTAAAACAAACAACTATCCATTCAAACTAAACAAAATTAGCATCTGAAACGAATTCGACTAAAAACCCAACTACTTATCACCATAATATTCAAACATCATGATAATGAAATCACATCATTATCACCATTTCATTACAAATTCCCAAATACACTTAAAAATAACAAAACCCAACTACTTATCACTATTTCATTACAAAATAAAACCAAAAACATCAATTTACCAACGTGTAGCAATCTATAACACCAATATCTAACTCTAAACTGAATTCGACCAAAAACCCAAGTTTAAAACCATAGAAATAAACCTTTATGTTTGCCTTCGTCGCCACCGGTCTTCTCATACTCTTACCCACTAGATTCGACTTCAGCCCCCCTTTAGATGTCTCGGCAGCACTAGTTGGCCTTGACTTCTTCGTTAACGATTCTTTCCCATTTCGAGTTTGTAAAACTTTGAATGGAGATGTGGATGATTTCTAGCGAAATGATGATGATGATTGGAGAAGAAGAAGAAGCGAGATGAAGAACAGATGTTGTCGATTGAAGAAGAACATAAGCTTCGAAGTTAGTTGAGGAGGAATAAGAATCGATTGTTGTTTTGTTTTGATTCAAACAACAGTCAATAGGATAGGTAGGGGTACTTTCGGGTTTTCTGTAATTTATATTTATAATTTATATTTTTATTTTATTTTTAACTATTTTTTTATATTTTTTTAATAATTTGGATAGAAAAGTCATTTTGGTCTATTGAGTGTAAAAATTTTTATTAATTGTTTATTTTTGTAGTAAATTTAATGTTGGGTTAGAACTAATCTTTTGAAAAATATTTGGCCCAAAAGTGAGAATTATCACTTCATTGAATTGATGTCGAACTGCTTATGTAAAGCTATGAACTATCAAGACCCTACAAATCTAAGAGGAGTATCCTTAATTTGAGGGGGATTATTAACTGTAGATCTCAAACTGCTACATAAAAAAATAAATTAACTGGGTTAATAAAATGGAATCACATTTTTTTAATATGATTTTTCATTTTATTTATTGTGATCCTTATAGTCAGTCAAGAATCATCATCAATTATTGAAGAACTCAAATAAAATTTCATTTATTTTTAGTTGTGTACATAACATATGATTTAACTATCCTGTAAATAATTGGCAGGACCAAATCGAATGACATTAGCCTTGAGATCAAATATAAATCTGTTATTATAGCCTTGAGATCATATATAAATCTATTATTATGTTGTTGCCAATCTCTAATAATAGTGTGTTTGTTCTTATTTCGCAACAACATCACACAAAAAAAGCTAGAGGCTTTTTCAAAATATGTACCATTTTTTTTAAGTTAATTGCAAATCAGCTCTACGAAGGTGAAGAGTCATTATGGGATAAGCATTGAATGAGCTTGTGATATGGTATCTATTAAGTCTGAATTTAGAAAAATAAGTCTCAAACTGGTGCATCCCTTTATCAAATGCTGGTTCAGCAATCTAACTGACGGTAGCTCCAGTATTTATGATGCAACCACCAATTCCATCTCTTTTTAAATCAAAAGTCCCATAATCAAATCAATAACACATTTATCGATTTTTTAAGTATTCTTCATATAATGGAAACATAATGTTAGGGCCGAAGTTAACATTAAGAGCTAAGCTCACGTCAAGTTCTGAAAATCAAAATTCGTGGAACCAGTTGTATCCTCTTTTGGGACAGATAACCATATTTTGAATTTTTTTCGTTATGCCTGAATGCAGTGGTGTCGTAACACCCAATCAGGAGTCGTAGCTTGGTTCTTAAGATTTTTCCTCTTAGCCACAATTTACATATGAATCACATGGTTGAGATATCTTGGTTTCTCTATTGCATGCAAATATATTCCTTATAATAAGCTAGACTAAGGGCAACTTATTCCATTTAGTGATTCAAATCCAATTACACAATTTTCCTTTCTTTTATATACTTTCATTTTCACATTTGACCTCTTAGAGGTATTTATGCAAAATTTTCATCATCAACCATATAGCCACGAGGCAATATATATGTTTTTCAATAGCCGCAAAGGCAACAAGTACATTTTCTTGTATTCATAAACGTAACACATACATAGTTATATAGTTATATATTCATCCAATTCACATCCATCAAATAAAAATACAATGTGACATTTAAGTCTCTATCCTAGTTCCTTTGACAATCACACACAATGTGGACTTTGTTCATTTGAACATCGTTTTTCCAAAAGCAAAGTCTAGCATGATACTAGACGCATTGTATATGCTCTAACGCAATAACATAAAAATAATGCATACTAGATAATTTTACACGTTAGTTAAAACATTGTCTTATAATTTTACACCAAAAACGATATAATTATTTATATCACTAAACTAAAGATTAAAAAATAAATAAATAAATAATAAAATAAGACTAATGCTATTGAAAACTCCATATGTTTTTATGTATGTATAATTATTTACATTGTTATTAATATATGTTATAAATTTATTTTTTAAAATTAAAAACAATTTTTCTTTATAAATTAAATGAACTAACACATATAATTAATATAACTCATTCGAATTAGAATTCATTTTCACTTCAAAATAAGGTGGAAAACGAGTCGAGTCAACTAACGAACGGACGGTTGGAGCTCAATTCATTTAAAGTTTAGATCGAAGTTGTGTCTAAACTATCGAGTCCGAACTTGATTTTAAACTATCCGAATTTCGAATCTCAAAATTAAAAGTTTAAGAGTTTAGGGGTGTAAATAGATATATACAAATCTAAAATATTATATATTTATAGTTTTTAATACTAAGTTAAAATAATATAATATATTAATATTTTACTTAATATATTTAAACGAAAATCAAGTTGGAATAAAAGATGAACTTATAAATTTAACTCATAAATTCAATCCAAATTTGAAAACTCCATATGGAACTCCAGTTAGAACTTTTGATAAATATAGGAGCTCCAACTTAGCTGGAATATGTCCTTACAAAATAAAAATAAAAACTAAATGCAAGATGCCCTTGAAAGAAAGAAAAGCCATAATTAATAAAGATTTGTGGGGACAAATAAACTTTAAACGTGTGGGTATAATTCCATATAACGAAAAGACATAAGCTTGGCCCACTAACTTGTAAGTATTCTTGTTGGGTCATCAAAGTCATTGTCGGCCATTTGGAATCTTTAAAGAAAAAAATAGTAATAATAATGTAATTAAAAATAAGATTTAGAATATGATTTTATTTTACGTTATAAACATTTCAATTTAATTAATTATTTACAAGAACGAGATTGAAATAAAAATTTTCAAATCAAAATCGTGAAATAAAATTGATAGTATTTGATTCAGTTTTAATTATTTAAAAATATATTTTTGACATATTATTATAAAATTTTAATAATTTTTAAAAAAATTTATTTATAAATTTTTAAATATTTATTTTAATAAAAAAAATTATATAAAATAAATTAAACCGTTAAAATTAAATTTTAAAAAATTTATTTATATTTTTTAATCAATATAACTTTTAATTTTCAAAATTAGGTATATAATTTTACAATCTCTTTTAATCTTTTTTGTACCACTCAACTTCATAAATGAGAGTGTAAATATTTTCAAAAAATAAAATAATCAATTTCATTCGGTTTTAAAATTTGGAAATTTAAAATTTTATTTTTTAAAATATATGAAATGGGATTACACATGTAAATACAATGATAGTACGTTCAGAAAATAAATGGATGTAATATTTTGCCATTACTAAATTTCATTGGAATATGTCAATGATTCTACCCCTCGAAATTTTGAAGTCCTTCAGAATACTCAAAACCTCACAAAGATAAAATTGTTTAATTTACTTAGAATTTTGGTATTTTAGGACCTCGGAAGAGAGTGACTATTTATAACTAATTTATTTGTTTCCTATAGGCATTAGTGGATAGTAAGTAAAAGATGAGTTGTTAAAAATTAGTGGACAGCTAAATAAAATTAATTAATTAATTAATTAAATAAAACCAAGTTATTAGGTATGGTTCTTTAAAAATAGGACCGTACTTTCATTTGGTTCATTCTCCGCCTTGTCGTATATTTTTATTTTAATTCCACAAACTTTTAACCCATAAGATAACAAAGTACATGAATCATAGTAATATTTTTCTTTTAATAGGCGAGTAGTATCTTCATAAATCATAATATATTTAGTTTTCAACCAACACTCAACCACGATAAAATTCAATGTCTACTTTAAGTCCAAATTTTATTGATATTTCTTTAAATAAAAAACAAAAGTGTATACAAAATATGAGAAATATTTATTTTATAGAGTTTCACTAACATATAATGGAACCAATTCTCATAGTAGCATGATTCTTAAATCTTTGTGGTGGCATGTATTAGTTAATAGATCAATTAACATCATATCTACATTAATATACTGAATGATCACATTTTTATTTTTAACACATTCCTTTATGACCAAATATTTTATGTCGATATGTTTGCTTCAACTTTCACTTTTGTTATTTTTAGTTGTAAATATTGCAGCTAAATTATCATAATACATCCTTAATGGCCTAGATATAACCCTTCAATGAAACTCTTTAACCAAACACCTTGTGAAATAGCCTCAAAGTATAAAATGAGCTCAGCTTTCATAGTAGAAGTAGTCGTTAAAGTCTGCTTGGCGCTTTTCAATGAAATGGCTACATCGTCCAACAAATCTAAATCCATGTAGCCAATCACTTCTGAATCATATGACCTTTTGTACACAAGCATGTAATTCTTTATTCTTTGAAGATATAAAAGACCTTTGCAACTTTCCGGTGGTTTAATCCCGAATTTGACTGATATCTTCCTAATATTCTAATTGCAAATGCGGTGTCAGGTTTAGTACAAATTGGACTGCATATTAAGCTTCTAATAGCTGAATCACAAGGAATGTTCTTTATTTGCGCTCTCTCAAAATCATTCTTAGGGAAATTGATCTAGATAGAAATTATCACCCGCAAATTTGTTGAATAATTTTTGAGTTAATTTCACTCACCCCCTGAACGATGACAAATTACACATATATGAATATTTTGATATTAATATACAATCACACCCCTTCTATCCATAAAAATTATTGAAAATATAAAATTATTTATAAATGTTTATTGATATATGTTTTTTGTGATAGACCTAAAATTTCTCGAAGTCTATCTCAATAAATCTTAATGCCAATGGCATAAGATGCATCACAAAATTCTTAGAAAGGGATTATTTCACCTTATATAGCATACCCTTTTCATTCGATGCCAGTAGAATTTCATCTAGAAAACAAGTCTTACTCCTACTAACCCTATGGTGTATGCATTGATCCATAATGTTCTCAACAAAACCAAATAAAGAGATAACATCATGAAATTTCAAATACCACTAACGAGAGGCTTATTTTAATCCATAAATGGATTTCTTTAACTTGTGTACCAAGTGTTCACCATCACTAGAGGAGAACCCTTCAGGTTGTTTCATATAAATATATTTCTCTACAAAAGTTATTTTCACATCCATTTGTTGCAATTCAAGGTTAAAATGAGCTACTAAAGCCAATATAATGCATAAGGAATATTTCTTGGATATAGGACTAAAAGTTTCAATGTAATCAGTTTCTTCTCGTTGCATAAACCCTTAGCAACAAGTCTAGTCTTACATCTTTCAATGGTGCCCAATGAGTCTCTTTTGGTTTTAAAGACTATTTATTACTTGTGCCTTTTACACCTTTGGGTAACGAGACAAGATCCCAAACTTCATTATTATTTACAGTTCATCTTATTTATCACAACACTATACCATGAATTTGACTCACTACAACTCATAGCTTCTTTGAAAGATTCAGGGTCTTTTTTGTCGTCAACATTATACTCAGATTCTTATAAATACATAATGTAATAACTAGAAATTGTTGATCTCCTTTCTCTTGTAGATCTTTTTAGTATTCGAACAAAATTTTCTTATGAATCATATTGCTTAATCGTTTCTTGATTTTGATATACGACAACATCCTCAACAATTTGCGGATTTTCATTGATTGGTTATTCAATGCCTACTTAAACCTAGGAAGGGTTATGAAAAATAATGACTCTCTCATTTAATGTGGGAGGTAGACCATGCTAAAGAACTACATCTCCAAATAGATCACTCCCACTAATTGAGTCATATTCAAGAAATTTTGTATTTCTTAATTCTACAATCCTAGTAGTATGAGATGGATAATAAAATCTGTATCCTTTGGACTTTTCGGCATATTCAGTGAAATACCTATTTAAGTTCGGGAATCCATGTAATTTTATTGCGGGTTGTAGACTTTAAATTCATACGAGAACCTTCCTACACACATATGCCACAAGCATAATTTCTAACCTTAAAAAAAATGCAACTAGTATTTTAAAAATAACCTTGGTTGAAACTCGGTTCAATCTATACACTTCTGTCTTTAATGCTTCAATCCATACTGATTTATGCAACTTAGAGCTATTACACATACTTCGCACTCCATTAATTCAAAATGACACACAATGCAAGCTATTTTCCTAACAAAGAGGGTCCTTGAAACATGGGCAAACAAGTTGATTTAATCCAAATTATCCTTATTTTAATCCCCTAAAGTGATCTAGGATAAGTGATTGCAGTTTATTGCAATTACTGTCCAAAATTAACTTTAAAAGTTGTTAAATTGTTTCAAAGTAGTGTCTGACACCGAACTGTGAATTCAGTATGGAGTTTGGTAAGCAATTCGGATAGATAGCACTTTGAACCTTACCAAATTGTAATTTGGTAGTGAACTCGGACAGAATGGTCTTCATGGGTTTCTACTGTTATACCGAATTATAGTTCGGCAGCTAGTTTGGTTGTTAATTCAGACAGGAGGTGATTTTTGGTCTCAAAGTACCACTGAGTTGTAATTCGGTATGTAGTTCAATGAAGAGTTTGGACAAAGAGGCAAATTGGTATCCTAAAGTTGTACCTAACTGTAATTCGGTAGTAAATTCGGTACACAATTCAAACAGATAATGATATTTTGGTCTCAAGGTCTCACCGAATTATAATTCAGTATGAAGCTCGGTGAAGAGTTTAGACCGAGAGGCCAATCTATCTCCTAAGGCTTATACCGAATTGTAATTCAGTAGCTAGCTCGGTATTCAATTCGAATAGGGAGTTACTATTGGTCTCGAGGCTCACTAAATTATAATTCAGTATCTAGTTCGGTAAGGAGCTTATCCAGAGACTAATTTACCCGAATTCAGCCTATTCCACTTTTCGCTTATTAAACCTTTAAGCATCTAGTTGGTTCTGTTCCTATCACATATGGCCAATCAGTAGTCAAAATCCATACTACCTATAGGTTAGAACCCAATCGTCAAAGCAATGGAAGAATCAAAGCAATTCATAACAAACATATAGAAAAAAAAATGTAAGAATCAACTCTTAACTTTAATAGAATTTAGATTATCATATTATGATCAGGTGTTTAACTTACTAGGTCTATCCTTAGCTTAATAACCAAAATCAGGAACAAAAAATAAAAATAGGGTAAACCCTCAGAATTGGATCAAATATCCCAGAATGATGTCGTTGCATCCAAAATGAGCAAAACTCTAGAATGGATCACAGATCCCAAAATGATGTTGTCGCACCCAGAAATAAGTTGGCATTCAAGGCCAAATATGCTTTCACGCATCGATGTATACATCTAATTTTCCTACAGCATGCTGGTCTTATCGTATTAATTTAGGATAGGACTTCATACAGATTACAAAATTTATATTATCAAATTATCATGGGATAAATATAAATTCCAAATCAGATAACGAATTTATGGCAGCATGAAGAACTGAAATTCACAGACTTAATATGATCATACAGATTGAATCACAATCATAATTGAGAGAATAAAAATTAGGTAATTTACACCTAAATGTAGCTCAACATTATAACTCAATTTCGGATTTCAGAGTTTCAGTTTATATTAAATTGATCATATAAACACAGAGGTTCAAACATAAACATACAATCGTGGGGGCTTAAACATAGGTACTAACCTATCAACGCTAATCCAAAGCCAAATCACTCCGGCAGACGATCCCCATTTTAATCTAAACCAAATCAAGAGTAAAATAAAATAAAATAAATACCTAACTCAGAAATTAGAGCTTTAATTAAGAAGTTAGGGTTTCAATGTGGGCAGCGGAAAGAACCGGAAATCCAACCCGAAAAGACCAAAATACATAGATTAAATATCAAGGGTTTTAAAACCCAAATCAAATAAAATCCAAAATTTCAATTCCAGAATCATAAATTGTTCTTGGGATCCTAAAATAAAAGTTAAAGCGATTTAATCAAACAGAGAATCAAGAACATTACTTGAATAATAATAATCAACAAAAATCAAAGTTTCCAACCTTGAATTCTTAAAAGATGGAGTTTAGAAATTTGTGGCTAGCTTTAGTTGAGAGAAAATAGAGAAAACATGTGAATGAATTTTTACGGATTTGTAAAAAGTGATTTCTAAACCTATTATCTCACTTATATACTTATGACAAATATCTTCGTAAACTCATAAATTTCTATTTGGTTCTAAGTTGACTCAAATTGGAAAACAATTACAAAATATATCAAAATTCCTTTTTATTTCCAAAATTTCCCCAAAGTCAAATAATTCAAAACATTCGGGTCAAATATTTGTAAATGACCCTTTTACCCTTGAACAAAAATAAAAATGAAGATAACTAAAAATAAAATTTTAAAATATGAAAATGAATAGCTCCAACTTACGGATGTGACAAGCAATCTTAAAAGGTCCATATTGTAATAGATGAGTCGTCGGGATAAAAAGCTCTTGGAAAGCATTTGACATCTCAATCTCTAGAGCGATCATTGAATTATGCATTTTGTTAATGTGTTCCCTAACACCTTTCATGGAAGTCAACTTAGCAGATGTGAACTTCATAATTAAGATATAACTAGAAACTTCTTAAAAGTCTTAAATTTCTTTTCAAGGGCATCTAACAGGTCTTTGACATTCTCATCTTGATCCACTGAGCCACGGATGTCCATATTGAGCTTACTCTTAATAACATGATACTAAGTCGGTTAAACCGTTCCCGTTTTTCATGAATATTAAACTCGGCTGTGTACTTTCTTCACTTATAAATGATTATCCTTAATAGTGATATAGTCAATGTCCAAACACCCTTAATGAAGAAACACATTATCTTTCTGTGTCTTAAAGTTCTCACTTGTGTAAACATGAATTTCTACTCTAATATCATACATATGTTGCATAATTGCAAACAAATACATGCTTAATCCTTAATTTTAAGGCTATAACATAAATAATAATATACCAATGCAAATTATGTTAAATGAATCTAGCTACATAAAAATTTCTCTTAGCTAAATTTTAATTCAATAAGATACATTCTTTATGATAGACATTTTATCATTTCAGCTTCATAAGAACTTTATAAAATCCATATTTCCTAATAAGGTTATTATGGTTATACCTTAATAATTACAGATTATCTTAAGTTTATTATTAAATATAATGTCTAAGCCTTCCTCTTGTGACATCAAAAACAATTTTGCCGATAGAAGCTGCTGTGGCTAAATCCAAATATATATTTTTTTATCACTTGAGATTAGATAAATTTTTATAAAGAGCACGTAGGGTAAAAAAAATGTTCCGCTTAAAATACAGGCTCCTTAATAAAATTCGAGTGATTTCCAAGGAAAGACATAGAGGGGTCACATTTGTCCCACGATAATGTCTCCTTAGCCAAAATTAATCCCACTCAATTTAGACTTTAGACTTTAAACTTAATGTTTTATGAAATTGTTTAATGTTTATAATACTAAATGTGATTCCTAATAAATAATTCTATCTAACTAAGGTTGTTATGGCATATCACTAAATATTATGCAACAACTCCAAATTTTAAACACTTAAATACATTATATGCATAAACAATCCAAAATTATTGTCATACATACAATGACATAATAATTTAAATATGATAAACATATATTAAAATTGTCAAACTTTAATACAATTTTTACTAATAATATTTTAAATAATTTATGCTATAATGTATATAAAATCTAAATTCATATACGTGAATTATTTAAAATCAATAAGGAATATAATCAAAATAAAATTTAGGGTTGACAAAAAAAATCCAATATGAATACACAAATATTATATTTGAAAAATGAGTAAAATTAAAATAAGTACGAATTGCAAATTTATGAAAACACAGTACATATAATGGAACACAGGTAGAGTTTAACTAAAGCTAATTAATATTAATAAAACATCATATTCAGATCTAAAATCTTGTCCGAAAATAAGAGTAACTCTATATATCTAATACTCGATCTCCACCTCATGAACACAATCATAACTTGTTCATCATTATAACATGTTACAAGAGTTCACGAGAACAAAGAACGGTCTTAGTTGCGAATAACTAAATTTAGCACCATTTCATAATTAGATTGTAAAATTAACATTTAATTATTAATTTAATTTCACTAACACTTATCTATAAAAAAAATTTAAAACATTTTTTTTATTAGAAAGTGTTAGAACTCTCGAAGTTGTATGCCCTATTTTGTCATATTGTTATAATTAAATTGTGGAGTCTGCTGGCAATTCCTTAATATCTTATATAACAAGAAAAATATTTAGCTTAATTTTGAAAATTACAAAAAATTGTCATACCTATCAATTAAAGTCGCAACAGTTAACTGGTGATGATTTTGGTTTTCTGTTTTTTATATTTAGTTAAAAATTTTAATTTGTAAACTCCTTCAAATTAGTTAATGAATGATTGACTGATAAAAAGAATGTGCCTCTATAGCAAGGATCACTAGAGCAATGAACCAATGAACTATATCAATGGTCAATGAACCAATGAACTATCTTACATTGAACAATGAACAAAATTTTTCGGTATCATTGATCAATTGATCAATTCATGAATTTATAGCGGTTTGAATACTGAAGACAAGTACAAATGCACAATTGTAATTTTTAAAAAATGATAATTGAATATAATCTAGGCCATAGAATACACCTTCTATATGTTAGTTGTGATTGATCAAACCCAATAACAAAAGCACAAGACAAACTTATTCCTTAAACTTGTTTAAATTTCTCTAAAACACACTATTTTTACATCAGGAGAAGACTTTATAGTTTTAGCATCTATTGCTTCATTTCACTTTAACAAGATGTTATTATCAAACCCAATAATTTCTTCATTGTCTTCTACTGAATCTAAGTTGTCGTGCATGGACTGAAGAAGAACAAGCTTATTGTTAAGTGTTGAAGCTTCAATCTTATTGTTATGGTCATCACACTATTCTAAATCATTATTTATAGCAACTCCAAAAATTTTGACTTTGTTCTTGCATTTATCATGTAAAAAGTAAAAACACATATATTAGTCATTTATGAGTACACGACACTGACTATTGTTACCTCTACCGAGATTGTGAAGCACCACTTTATTTCTGTGGTAATTAGACAACACTATGACCCACGATTTTAGATGATCATAAGAGATATTTTTATTGATCAATAGACCTTTGGTTGTGCCACTCTTGTAATATTAGACACCATTCAGATATCTACTCATTTCCCATCAAACTTGACATGAATAAGCATGTTATGTGAATCCATGAGCGTCACGCATTAAAGAGTACAACATCATATACTAAAGAAACAAATAGTGCAATAAACTTTACATTCAACTTCAACCTAGATGTTGAAAGCATGGTACAAATTTTATATAATGCACCATCTGAATAAAGATACTAGGATATCATATGACACATTCATTTCACGTAATAACAACATTCACTGTGGGGATCAATTTGTAATAGAAAATATAAAAATCAAATGTTTGTAACACCCCGTACTGAGACAGGGTTAAAAGGAATTGAATTGCTACCCATATCACCAATGTGCACATTGTTTTTCGGGAGCCCAGAACTTGAGAATTTCAAAGTTAAGTGTGTTTGACTTGGAACAATCTAGGGATGGATGTAGGGATGGCAATTTTGTCCGCGTACCGGTGTACCCACGGGTATCCACCCGTGATGGGCGGTATGGATAAATCCATTTATGTTAGTGGGTGGATATGGGTAAAAAAAATTCATATTCTTAATGGATTTGGATACGGATATGGATAAAGAAAAATATCCTACCCGAATCCATTTGCCCGTTTAAATAATTAAATACCCATTTAAATTAGTGGGTGGATATGGGTGAAAAGTAAATGTACTTCTTGTTAGATTATTTTATTTTTTAATGAAGGTAATATAGAATTAAATTGGGTTGGCATAATTTTATTTACCATCAGATTATTAATAGATTATTTTGATGGATATTAAAAAATTTATTTGAAATTTATTTTTAATTAAAAAATATATATGGATAAATGGATATAGTCATGGGTATACCCGTACCCGCGGGTAAATACCCTACCCGTATCCATCAAAATTTTGGTGGATATGGATAGGGTATGGATAAAATATATTTTTGATGGGTAGGGTATGGACATTGATCAACCCGCCCGAACCCTACCCATTGTCATCCCTAGATGGGTGACCTTCCAGGAAGTTAGTCCAAAAAGCATGCGAGTGAGGACAAACATGCTGGAAAGCGTAATGCTGGTCTGTGGGGTTAGTGGTTAGCCTTAAGACCGGTCAAGTAATGACATGGTGCCCTGCCACCGCGCCTCGGGTCATCCGGGGGCGAGGGTCGAACGTTACAATGTTGACCATATATACACCTGTGAAAATACAAATTTAGCATCCTTAACATATTCAGTGCAAGTAAAACAAACTTACACTAACACAAGACTTTCTTACTTCTAAAGTTACATATGACGAACTGTATAAGAATAAGTATGGTTGACTGCGAACCAAAGATATGTACTATGTTGAATAATGTTTCCTTTATTGGGCAACGAGTCCCCAACCTTTTCTTTATTATTTCCCACCCTTGTAATTTTTTAGGTAAAAAGGCACTTCAACTCATGGAAACCTTTATCATTTTACAGAACCAAACAAGTACTTATATGCACAAAAAATACTACTCATAGTTTATATCAACCTTTAAATTGAAAATTTTCAAGAAAACAAACGGAGAAAACACAATAATAAATATTCAATATTAGCTCCAAAACCTATATATGAGCAAATGAATTTAAACCTACAAAGTAAAGAGAGATGAGAGGAAGGGATTAATACTTAAAAGGTAGATATAATTAGTGACCGTGGTAGTCTTGACTTTGGCTCCCCCTTCAACTGCTTCTTCTTCCTTTGTCAGTCAGGCGTCGATAACTGTTGTGGAATTGCCTATTCTTCTTCTTTTTCACTTTTTTTTAGAATAACTTCTACCTTCATATTACACCTCAAATTCTCGAAATGAACTTTTGTGTTTAACTTTTAAAACTGTTGAGTTTGGAAATGAGTTTTTGTGTTCAACCTTCTACTCTATAACTTTTAAAACTGATCATTATGTAAGACCTCTGTTGAGGTTGAAAATAAATTTTTTTATGTAAGATCTCTATTGTATAAGACCTCGAATTGTGAAAATGGACTTCTTTTACGCAATCGGATTAGGTTTGATTTATCTATTTAGAAACTACACCCTAACCTAGTAAAGATAAAGCAATAAATGTGGGTTAACTAATAGAATGGGTATTTAGGTAATTTCATACCTATTAGTGCTACCTTAAACTCATGTTAATAATATGGTGTTAATTTTGCAAAACCTTAAAAAAAAAGTGTTAGATTTTATAATTTTCTAATTCTTATTTTGTCCCAACCGAGCCTCCCTCGGTTGACATCAACAAAACAAAGAATCAAAATTATTACTACACGAGTCATTGCAAACATGAACTAAACTACCTATGTGACACTATTTGTATTAATTTCTAGATTTTAACATGAACCACTTGTACTACAGCACAAATGTGAATTAAAAAATATCTATTGTACTAACTTAACGATCCAATGTCACAACAGTTTTCAGTTATTCAAAATAAAACTTCCAATCACTGATATAGTGCATTACAAATCTGTTCATCGTTGACGTTAATCCAGTAGTTTGAAATAAAAAATATAAATATTAAAAAAGAAAAGAAAAAAAAAAGACAATCTGCCACATTCCAAATTTTAGAAAACTTATTCTCTACCAACAATGACGATTAAACTTGGGTCATTTCAATTCAAATAAGAAAATACAATCCAAACTCTTTATCTATAATGCTAATTGTAATTAAAATAGTAGAAAAAAATAGTTATCATCCTGTTGTACGACATTCAAAACGGCAAGAAAATATAACAATAAAGATGATCTCCGGACTTACCATTCTATTTAATAGAGAAGCATATAAAGATCATTTCATTTTGAACAAATTACACTCACATCCCCGTAGGATGGCAAACTACAAGCGGATACACATTTTAGTTTTATTAACAAATAAATTCCTCGGGTCCACATCATTTCAAACAGAAATTATCCAATTTAACGTTGACTATGTTGACTGTAAAAAAAGACGAAACTACCCTCACCAATGGGTTCACCATGACACTTTCTCTGTGATTGAATTTGACCATTTTAAAAAAAAAATTAATTAAACCATACATTTGACAAACCAAAACCCTAACTAAAATAATCAAAACTTTGCAGAAACTTACAATCCCTGAAACAACATCCACCACAACCCCATTTGATAAAACCCCAAATCAACATCCACCACAAACCCCATTTGATAAAATCCCAAATCAGCATCATCATCTGAGCCTGTAAATGATATTAATCGAGTTTTAAACAAAAGATCTGGTCATTGTTTTCATCGAAGTCGTATTTGTTCTTGGATTTGTTTCTCTTATTCGATTCTTGACCCAGATCTGATGGTCTGCAAATGGCAGGTTGGAGATCATTTTGATTGGAGACCATTTTTGATTGTTGTTGTTATTGATTGGATTTAGGTGGATGTAAGTGTAGAGACTCCGTACGAAGAAGATGCAGATTTTGAGGAAAGTAAGAAGGAGAGTTGTTTTTTTTTTCCAACTTAACACTTAATACCACTTAATTTCATCAAATTTAGGCATAAAATATCTTAAATTAAGTGGCAATAAGTGTTAAGTTAAAAAAACAAAGATGCACTTAGTGTTAGTGTGAAGGAGTGAGTTATTTGGAGAACAGATTCTTATATTTACGGAAGATTTGAAATATGTAAGTATGTTTTTGTATTTTCTTTAATCTTTATGTTGTGTTTATATAGTGTTGTCGCGTGTTTGTGTTTTGGTGGTTTGGTTTGTGTTTTGGTGGTTTGAAGAAAAAGAGTTTTCTGTGATGTTTGGTGCTTGTGATTATGTTTCCCGAAATTTAATTATTTTTTAAAAAATTATATTTGTAATTAAAAAATAGCCATTCAAAAAAAAAAATCAATGCAAGCAACCAGACTCCATGAGATTCCATAGGTATTATAGTCTTTGTATGTGGTCAAAATGATCAACGTTAATTTGAATGATTTCTGTTTGAGTTGATTTGGGCCCGAAATTTATTCATTAATAAAACTAATTTGTCATCTTAAAGAATGTGAGTGTAATTTGCTCTTTCATTTTTTATTAAAAAAAAAAGTGAAACTAGCCAGCATACCTATTTTCTCTAGAATTTTTCATAAAAATCGATAACAAATAATAATTATTACTATATATAAATTTAAAATATTGATCTCATTCTTCACAAATATTTTATTAGAAAACAGAAACTAAATGGATCACATGTTAGAAGATTATTTTGGCAACACTCCATAAATTTGGAAAGTATCTTGTTGTAGAATATCCATGTGTCAATCATAGTAAACACTACAGGTGTAGAAACATCTACAATATTTTATTAAGTCTACAGAATATAAAATTGTCACCTAATATGCTTTTTAAAATCAATTATTGTCTTCATATCTTGGAGTGATGGGTGATCCTCAACCTCCCAAACTTTTATTTTATTTTTGTTTGGTGACTGAATATGACCTTTCATCTTTGTTGGAGCTCATTTCAAATTTATATGAAGCTTCTCCTTAATTTCTTACGTAAATCATGCAATTGGGAATTATAAAAATTTCAATAGTTTCTTATAAAATTAAATTTAAATATATATTTTAAATTAATTTTAACTTTTTAAGAAGAAAAAAAAACAAAAAAAAAATATGAACATATGTGTTTAATATATATATATATATATTTATTAAATGAATTTATATATGTATATATTACATTAAATTTTATTTATATTTTTAACTAATAATATATAAATTTTATGTGAATCTAAAGTAATTTATATTAGAAAGATATTTAATTATTATAATTTAATCATATATTGTATAAAATAATATAAATTGATTGACTTGATTTATCACATTAAAAAATTTGATTTAATTTATTATATAATTTTTTAATTTAAAAAAAATAGTAAAATTATATCATTTACCTATACTCTAATTAACTATAATTTTTTTAATTAAACAATAATATTTTTTTATTACTAGTTAATTAATTAATTATTTTATTTTTATATCATAAAAATATGAATAGTAATATTACTATAAATTAGTAGATATATTTAAATTTCTTTCACCAATTATTAAAAATTAATGATATATAAAAATTATTTATAATTTATTAACATATATAAATATAAATTATTCATAATTATTTATAAAATATTAAAATATTTAATTTTATAATAATAATTTCTTTAAATAATTTAATTTTTTTCAATAAAAATTTAAAATTATTTAATTAACTTAAGATAATATTTTGAGTAATAAAATAGTTATTACAATTATTAAAAGGAAATTCATTTAATATTTTAAATAAAAATTTAAAAAAATATTTCTTCAAATTATAATATTTTTTATTTATATTTAAATTTTATTTGGTGGAATATTATTTAAATTTTTAAAAAGTTTTTATTAAACAATTACAGACTATTAAAACCAAATTAAATTAAGTTAATAGTTTATTTAATAAAAGAATAATAACACAAAAAAGACAAATTAAATTATTTAAATAAATAAATATATATTTTAAAATTTTAATAATAAACAACTGAATAATGAAAAAACTAAAAAGACGACATAAAAACTAAAAAGACGCCACTGCCCTCACCGTACTTGCCAAGTACCCGGAAACACAAAATAACAAGATATATATATATATATATATATATAATATAGATATTTATATAAAAACTATTAAAAAAAAAAAATCAAAAATTGAAGCCAACGTTTATTTAATTTGTTGTAATCGTACATATAGCTACTGACCACAACGCCCCACCACCACAACAAATTTTCGACTTTCTCTCTCTCTGTATCACTTTTGCGGGTTATCAGATCTTGCAAACTCTAGTGCTTTTGGATCGTTATCGTTTGGATCCGAAACTACGAGGAGGTTTCTGTCTGACTGGCTACAATCTGTATCTACGTTTGCTGTTCTCTTCTCGGTTCACAGTCTTTACTTGAAGAAATTTGAAAGAAGAAGGATCTTTGTGTGAATGATGCAGAGCCATCAAAAGAAGGTTGTTATTTCTGTTTCTTTTCTGGTTTTTAATGACTAGATCTGGTTCTAGGGTTTGTAAATGGTTTTCATTGACATGGGTTTCATCGAAATGGGTCTCAGTGACGTCAGCAGAAAATTGCTTTCTTTTTTATGAGAAAAAAATTTAGACTAGTTTTGATGTGATTTTTTACTAACTTGTTTTGCGTGTGGGTGATTAGGTATTTAGAGTTCTGATTTTGTTGATGTTCATTTTGCTGTCTTGGACTGTCGAGATTTGAGTCTGTTAACAGGTTGAGAATTTTTTGTGTACATTTTGTTTGTCTGAGGAGTGAAGATGGTCTGTAGTGAAGATGGTCTGTAGTCTGATGCATGATTGATGGTCATCGTGATGTGATAAATTATGTATTTTGGGATTTGAGTTTGCGGTTTGTGAGAACAAGTACTTTGCTTGCAAGTACTAGAGACGTGTTTTTAGAGATTTTCCTTCTTTTTACTCCACAAATTTTCCCTTATTATCTTTAAATTAGTTATAAAATTAGTCATTAGTTATATCTTTTGGCCAATCTTCTAGAATTAAAGTTGGAATATTATAATTATTAACTTGATACGTATTTTGTCCTTTTTCCTAGTGGAAGTGTGGTCTGATACTGGAAAAAAATAATTTTGATAATCCATGTTTCTGAACATTTTATTAGCACTAGCTTTTGTTAAAAAAATGAATCTTCCTGATGTTATTATTAATTGAAGGTGTTTTTGTTTCTTTGTCCATGTGTTTCAGGACTTAAAGGAGAAGGACTTCTTCACTGAGTATGGGGAAGCTAATAGATACAAAATCCTGGAAGTTATTGGAAAGGGAAGCTACGGTGTTGTTTGTGCAGCCATTGACACACATACTGGTGAGAAGGTGGCCATAAAGAAAATAAATGATGTGTTTGAGCACATTTCTGATGCTATCCGTATTCTGAGAGAAGTCAAACTGCTAAGACTTTTGCGGCATCCTGATATTGTTGAAATTAAGAGGATCATGTTACCACCATCAAAGAGGGAGTTTAAAGACATTTTTGTTGTATTTGAGCTCATGGAGTCTGATCTTCACCAAGTTATCAAAGCTAATGATGATTTGACCCGTGAACACCATCAGTTTTTTCTCTACCAAATGCTACGAGCATTGAAATATATGCATACAGGTTCATTTCCTTGCTTATGCTATATGCACAGCCATTGGCTTTGCAGTTTACTTGACGCTTATGAATGTGTAGCATTTGCATTAGGACGTGGAATTAGTTTATATTTGTTGGGAAGGGTGTGATGGAATCTTGCTTCCCAATTTCCTTTTCCCGTTCTATGTTTTATAGCATGTTCATTAATGTTTCTTTTGCTACTTATGATGAATCTATCTTTATTCAAATTTTAAGAAACTAAGGAGTTTTATTATTATTTTTATTTATTTATTTTTAGAACTGTGGTTCCTTGATTAATTGAAGAGAGAGATCAAAATACACTGCCTGGGTGACAATGGACCTACTTATGTTTTTAAGTAATCGATCAAATCCAGATTACAACTAAACTAAAACATTAATGAAACACGCTAACATTTAGTTTTTGACAGAAGACATAAGTCGTGTAGCAGATCTGTATCCTACAAATATAAGAATCTAGATGCAAAACCTCATTTGTGAATTGCATAATGCTTGTGGCTGTTAGCAATCAATCTGAAACATAGATGTTGTTATATTGTTGGTGCAAAGTTAGTATTGACAGATGGGAAGGGGGGAGATTTTGAAATGGATTGAAATCTTGCTGACTACTTATTTCTCTTTTGCAGCCAATGTCTACCATCGAGACCTTAAACCAAAAAATATTTTGGCCAATGCAAACTGCAAACTCAAAGTCTGCGATTTTGGATTAGCACGAGTTGCATTTAGTGATACTCCAACAACAGTATTTTGGACTGTATGTGCTTCCACCACTCCTCTATGGTTATAACTATAGCTCTTGTAAATTGATTTCATTTTAGTCGGATTCCAAAGTTGTGTATGATATTATCATGTTGCAGTCATTTTTATTTTTTTCTTTTTTGGTTACAACCTGCAGGATTACGTTGCTACAAGATGGTATAGGGCTCCTGAGCTGTGTGGATCTTTCTTTTCAAAGGTATGGTTAGTTCACAATGTCTCACTGTGTTTTCCATGGTTCCTCTTTATGTATGCAGATGATGGGATTGTGTAAATTATTCTGGTATAGATATTTTGTTCGAGTTGTTTCATGTGAATTACTCTTAAATGCAAAGATAAATATGTTAGTGTATCTGGAATTTAGACAACATGTATGAAATCACTTGCATGTGCCCATGTTATGAGTTAAAGTTAATAGTACTTAAGCAACACATTTGTTTCTCTATAAATGCTTGCGTGCTTCATAGTAAGCAGTAATGCCTAGATTAAAATAATTGTTGTTCAGGGAGGACTATGAACTCTCTTGGAAGTTGAAATTTCTGTCATCCAGGTAATTGTGTCATGTTATGTCCGTTTTTTGGAAAAACGGTTTCTTTGTGTTGTCAATTTATGATTTTGTTCTAGGATTCTGATTTATGTTGACATCCTCTTTGCAGTATACACCTGCTATTGATGTGTGGAGTATTGGTTGCATATTTGCTGAAGTATTAACGGGAAAGCCACTGTTTCCTGGAAAAAGTGTTGACCATCAATTAGATTTGATTACAGATCTCCTTGGCACACCTTCACCAGAAACCATTGCTGGAGTATGATTAATTTCTCTTTTCTTTTTCT
The DNA here is from genome assembly GCA_031304145.1 of Cardiospermum halicacabum. Taxonomy (NCBI): domain Eukaryota; kingdom Viridiplantae; phylum Streptophyta; class Magnoliopsida; order Sapindales; family Sapindaceae; genus Cardiospermum; species Cardiospermum halicacabum. Next base: position 26,481,076 of record CM062389.1, read on the forward strand.
TCTTTTTTCTTACAATGTCATTTCCCAGTTCTCTATGTTTTTTGTTGGCTCTTTTCCCAATATCTTATAGTAGTTCTTTTATTATGTTTAGGTGCGAAATGAGAAAGCAAGAAAATACTTGATGGAAATGCGTAAGAAGCCTCCTGTTCCGTTGGCACAGAAGTTCCCAAATGTAGATCCTTTAGCACTTAGGCTTTTGCAAAGATTGATAGCATTTGATCCTAAAGATCGGCCTACAGCTGAACAGGTTTGTGTTTCAATCACTTCTCTTACCAACGGATGACCAACATTCAGAACCTTTCTATGTGTTAACATTTATAAAGAATTACTATACTGCATAACAGGACTGTTCAGTTCTCTTTCACATATCTTGTTCATTCTCTGTATTTTATTATATTTCGTATGAAGTTGATATCACATTAAGTTCACTTTCCTGCAATGATCTGAGTCTTTTACAAGTATCAGCATACATGTGTACATGGACATTTTCCATTTTTTTTGTTGGTCATCACTGTGCTGATTTCTTTCGGTTTAACAGGCATTGGCTGATCCATACTTTAAAGGCCTTGCAAAAATTGAGAGAGAGCCTTGTTGTCAACCAATTTCTAAGTTGGAATTTGAATTTGAGAGACGAAGAGTGACAAAGGAGGATATAAGGGAGCTATTATACAGGGAGATTTTAGAATATCATCCTCAACTCCTGAAAGATTATATGAACGGATCTGAAGGGCCAAATTTTCTCTATCCCAGGTTAGTTACCTATCCAACACTTTTCGTTGTTTGCCTTTCTAGCAACTTCTCTTGGGGTTTTAATATCTCCACATCCATTGCAGTGCTATCGGTCAGTTTAAAAAGCAGTTTGCATATCTTGAGGAAAATAGCGGTAGAAGTGGTCCAGTGATTCCTCCAGAAAGGAAGCATGTCTCCCTCCCACGGTAAGAATACTTGTTTGAGAAAAAAAAAATGCTACAAGGCAGTATAGCAAAAGTTATTTGTATAAATGATTAATGATGTTGAGTATCAATAGAGCTGAAGTAATGCTGCTTATGTTTTTGACGTGGTTTTGTCACTTGCATAGGTCTACCGTTCACTCAAGTACAGTCCCGCCCAGTGTACAGTCTGAAAGCCGGCGATTGACACAAGAGGCTGCTAGAAATTTTAGAGTAGCAGAGGCAGTTTCTGGAAGTCAATCTAAGGTTTCAAGGCCTCCACCTCCTAGGATGCCCACAGGTCTGAGAATTTCTGTCTTTTCTTGACAATCTTCCTCTCTCAGTATCTTGGCACTTGTTTGCTAGTGAAGAATTTATTTATTTATTTCATTGTGGCAACAAATATTTGTGGCTGAAACATGTCATTATATTTCAAACCAATTACTACAGTTGTATGGTGCAATACATTTATTCACAGATGCTAGTAACTTCCTTGTTTTCATACGGTAGTAGTATATCTGTTAAGTTGCGCCCATGTATAGGTGGTGGCTAATATTTGTGTTTTTGGTACAGCAAAACCAGGTAGAGTCATTGGATCAGTGGTACCATATGAGAATGGCAGAAACATCAAAGATAGCTATGATGCAAGGATATCTTACAGAAACGCAGTCCTTGTTCCGCAAAATGTGTCTCCACATTATTTCTTCAGAACCAACAACACCTTGAACCAAGAGAAGGCTGGAGTAGTAGCAGAGGCAGGGAAGGATCCTTCCAGTGTTAAAGCGGAACAGCAACAATGCGTGATGGGTGCAAAACCTGTGCATGGCTTGCCCATTGATATCAACTCAAATCCATATTACCACCAATCCCAAGCCAAGTTGGAACAACTGAATGAACGGATCACCATCGATGCCAAGTTGTTGCAGGCACAAACCCAGTTCGGGGCAGTTGGCGCTGCAGCAGTTGCTGTAGCAGCACATAGGAATGTGCAATATGGATTAACTTAGGTCAAGTGGGGTGGGAATGTTCTTGGTTTGGTAGTGGTCTCCTCCTTGAAAGATTGATATAGAGAGAGAGAGAGAGGGGTATTTATGTCGTGTAATTAATCGATAGCCATTGAATTTAGAAATGAAAATAATTTGTTGGGAATGCTCATCCTCCTGTGTTGTTTTACATTAGATTAAAAAATTCTCTCTCAGGGAACGGACTCACCATTCTTTTGAGCACTCCATCAAATGTTATATCTACCACTTTAAGGTCAGAAATATATGTGTGTATAATAATATAAATAGCTAATGACAGGATCTTTCATTGAGTAGCATAAAGTGAGACGAGCTCTTTCATTGAGTAGCATAAAGTGAGACGAGCAACGGTCACAATCTTCTCTCGCAACATGTTCTGTGTTCTGTGACCGTTGCAAACTGAATATCCAATTTTGTTTTTGTTTTGATTTTTTTTTTAGATATATTTTTTTAGGTATGAAATCACTTGAAATAACCTCAAAAGGTAAGAAAACTTGTTATTTTATTTTAATTAAAAAGAAAAGAAAACCGGTTTTTCCATAAATTGATAAAACAAGATTGGCTTTTTGATGTATATAATCCATCCAATATCATTAATTACCAATCTGCTCCATCGAATCGATTAATTCTCAATATGCTCCAAATATCAAAACGAGGGGGTTCGTTTTGCTGGGATTTGTGTTGATAACAATGAAACGCACGACGACGTTTTGCGGAAAATGCACCCCCGCGTTTTCCTGCAGCATCACAATTGCAGCGAAACGCGGGGTGCGTTTTGCTGCAATTGTGATGCTGACTCAGCTTCACAATTGCAGCGAAACCCGGGGGTGCGTTTTGCTGCAATTGTGATGCTGACTCAGCATCACAATTGCAGGAAACGCGGGGGTGCGTTTTGTTAATACGGGGTGGCGCGTTTTGCTTTTAAATTCGTGGTAGGGTCGCCGATGTCACTTTCATTTTATTTCTCACCTTCTCTCTAAAAACACATTTTTTCTCTCTACAAATTTTCTCTGGTAAATCATTTGATTGTTAATTAATTAATTTGTATTAACTAGTCTACTAATCAATTATTTATTAATTGTGCAGATGGGCGATTATTTCGATCGAATTGGGAGGTTTCAGGATCGACATGTTTCGGGTCGGATCACTCCAGAGGTTAGAATAATTTTATATTTTTTTAGTTATTAAAAATATTTAAATAATAATAATTTTATTAAAAATAAATTAAATTCTATTACGTAAGATTATTAATTAAGAAATTAGAGTTAATAATAATTATTTTAATGGGTAAAATATATTTGTTTGGTATATTAAAATAAGTATGTACTTATATAACTAGGTAGTAATCTAATTTCGATAAAATTTTGAGTACATTATTTATAGATTAGGAATAATTATAATAACGATTCTTGTGAAATTATATTAATTTATTAAATTATAAAAATAATTTTTTATATTATTTTACTAATTTGTTATGATCTTTAATATAGACCGAGGATGATATACATATCACTGTACGACACGTTAGTGTCGAGAAACCACCCAGTCATCTTTTACAGTATTTTACAGATGACTGGGTTCGACCATGTAGCTTCTATAGGACCCGAGATAGCGATGCAGCTTTAGTTACCGCTTTATGTGAGCGTTGGCGTCCGGAGACACATACATTTATTTTACCTTGGGGAGAGTGCACTATCACTCTTGAGGATATAGCGTTACTTACTGGGCTTCGTACCGAGGGATTTCCGGTTGTCGGCCGGGTTAGGGGATTTAGTGTAGGTGGACAGCACGTGACCTCAGTTCAGTTAGAGAGACTTTTAGGTCTGACTCCTGAGGATGCAGTGGCTTGTATGAACGGTAATACTGCGATCTCTCTAGCGTGGCTACGACGACATTTCATGGTATTTCCACATGACGCTGATGACTACACTTGACAGTGCCACACACGGGCATACATCTTACGTCTTCTTGGAGGTGTAATATGTGGTTTGAAGACGGCGAAAGATGTTCCCATTTCTTTTTTACAGTTGCTTGAGGATCTGACCACTGTTAGGTTATATAGCTGGGGTCGGCATGTTTAGCGTACTTGTACAGATACATGTGTCACTCAGTTTTTCCAATGTGCAAGACGCTTGGAGGTTTTGTATGGATTCTTGAGGCGTGGGCCTATCTACGGATTCCAGCATTGCGTGTAGGTGTTGTTGCTTACTCTCCGTGTTTTCCGATCGCTATGAGGTACATCTAAATAATGTTATTAATTTATATAATAATTATTATATTGCTTTTTTTAAAAATGAAGTCGTCTTATTTTATTCATATTTTATCAATGCAGTTTTGAGAAGTATCCTAGGAGCGATCCCGGCTCCGAGGAGTTGAAGCGATATCGTTTGATTTTAGATCGGTTAGACTTTGATGATGTGATTACATATTTTATTAAATTTTTTTCATGGTATAATAGTTTTGTTTTTTGATACCATCAAATATGATGTTCTTATGCGTAGTTTGTTTGGCGTCCATAAGTCGATATCGCACTCCGAGCATGCATTCCTGTTGGCTACGAGGATACTCCATTGTGGCGTGCATGTACCCCACTGTTGTGCATGGTTGTCATCGAGTGGCATCCCGCTGATCGAGTTCTTCGACAGTTCGGTTTCGCTCAGCATATTCCTCAGGCTCCCCTATGTTTAGACGGGCCACATGGTTCAGACTTACGAGGGGCTACAAAAGTCGTAGATTGGCGAGTGAAACATCAGATTTGGGTCGAGTTTTGGGATCAGCGTAGCCATTACATAGCCGGATGGACTTTAGACACACATCCCCATTATGTCGCTTCACTGGCGTACTATCAGTGGTATTGGGGTGCCACAGCTGATTTTATTCGCATTGTGACATGGGCAGTTCCCCCTGCATTGCCTCTGCAGGTTCCGCCGCACATTATGCCTTCTGCAGAGGTCACTGCACCAGTCTTACAGTTTCCACCACATCATGTGTACGACAGACCACGATCATGCTTCCCAGCTACTCATTTGGAGGGTCGACGTCTATTTGCCGTTATGGAGGCAGTTCAGAGGCAGCATACAGGCACATCAGATCAGGGTGAGCAGTGGGCGGACAGAGCCCCACCAGAGCAGGGCCTCGATGCAGGCCCACGTGATGAGAGTCACCAGGACGGTCCACGTGATGATGATGAGGCTGACGATGAGGATTCTGATGATGACGATGAGGACGGTGGAGGTGGCGGAGATGAGGACGGTGGAGGTGGCAGAGATGAGGACGGTGGAGGTGGTGGAGATGAGGGTGAAGGTGGTGGAGATGATGATGTCGGAGATATTGCAGATCAGGTACGTATCAATATATGTTGTCTCATATTTTTTTGCGATTATTATGTTAATTAATATACCTTCATAATTATGTCAGATTCAGTTTGATCCCAATATAGATTGGGATGAGGCTACAAGTTCGGTTCCATTTACAGACCTACTGCACATGGGTACCTCTCGGTCTATGGATGTAGACGCATATACGACACCTCCTATGTTTAGTTGGCCACAGGATATGAGACATTCGACGGGATTTAGTGCTTTCCAGCCATTATCGAGGCCAACGACACCAGTCATTACACCGTCGACGGATTCTGTTTATACACCAGTGCCATATCCGGTATACAGCCCTGCATCTAGTTCATTCGGCCAGCCATACATACCTGGATATGATCCATATTATCGCCCCCGTTTGCCTAGCTCGCCACATCCAGTTAGACAGATGCCACAGCAGGGTGACTCGGCAGTTCCATTTTCTCCATTCGGTACACGACTTGATCCCCCCCTTCAGGTGCTGGGATTCCGGTTACATACTTTGCCGGAGCATGCAGTATTCCAGGGTGTACCATGACGGCACCACACTTGCACTACACTTAGTGTTGTTATCACATATTGGACTAGTATTGACTGACATTACTTTATATATCAGACTTATTTAGTTTATGTTATGTGTTCTTATATTTCTATCCGTAATTCAGTTTTTATCATTACAACTTGAATGTGTTATATTTATTATAACTTGATTTGTCTGTGAGTTTTTATCATTACAACTTCACTGCATTACATTATATTAAATGCAGCGGACAAACACGCGTTCTACAGTACCCGATTTGGAACGAGAGTTGGAAAGATTTAGAGCTGAAGGCATTGAAAATGAGAGAAGAAGACTTAATGCTTTGTGTCAAGATCTCGAATATCAAATTGATCAACTTCAACTTGACAAGGAGGACCCAACATTACTGCATGGATGCAATGAAGATGAGCAAACAGATATCATATGTACCATACTATTCGACGAAGAAAAAAAGACAAAACAACTTTGACAAGCAAGACACAGTTTGTGGTTGTTGCAGCAAGGTGTCTTTCGTCGACGAAGGCCTGACAACTTTCGTCCACCTCGTCGGATACGCTGATGCTTTGTTATATCCATTGGTTATTGTTATGTATTACACACTACTGTGGAGAAATAGTATGAATTTTTGATCACTTTATATTTTTATGACTATTGTAATTATGTTTTCTGCTTTAATCAGCGAAACGTCTCGATGAGTTTCGCAATGTACATTTTGACACAAGTACGCTCTGATATTTTCTACTTTAAGCAGCAAAACGTCTCGATGCATTCCGCAACGTACGTTATGACACAAGTACACTTTGATGTTTTATGCTTTAATCAGCGAAACGTCTCGATGCGTTCCGCAACGTACGTTCTGACACAGGTACGCTTTGATGTTTTAAGCTTTAATCAGCGAAACGTCTCGATGCGTTCCGCAACGTACGTTCTGACAGAGGTACGCTCTCAAATTTTATGCTTTAATCAGCGAAATGTCTCGATGCGTTCCGCAACGTACGTTCTGACAGAGGTACGCTATGAAATTTTATGCTTTAATCAGCGAAACGTCTCGATGCGTTTCGCAACGTACGTTCTGACATAGGTACGCCCTGACTTTTTATGCTTTAATCAGCGAAACGTCTCGATGCGTTTCGCATCGTACGTTCTGACACAGGTACGCCCTGACATTTTATGTTTTAATCACCGAGACTATAAATGATTCCTGCAAACTATCACGAATAACACATAACAACATGTCATATTTGAGTTGTCCAGCTTTAATTTACCAAAATGCAAGGATCGTCAAGCAGGGTCCATCAATTTACTTCATGTTAGATGACTACCCATTGGTGTGCAATTTTTATCGTTCTTGTTCGAGAGATGAATTAGGAACTCATATCCATGGATTGTTACAGTTGAGTGAATATCAGAGAATCTCAAAAATTGTCTATCGCATGCCGATAGGAAGGCTGGAGGTATGGTGGCAACTGCTTTGAAGATTCAAACTGATGCAGATGTTACAAAAATGTTCAACGCTTATGATATGTCGTCGGCTTACTTTCAATATATAGAGGTCATGGTCGAAGTGGTTGAAACTAACAGTGGTGGTGATTATTGTCAAACTGGACATCTTGGCCATTCTGGTGCTGGTCCATCAACAACAGAATTGCCGGTAATAACACATGTTCAGGGTGAGGCATCTAGTCGCCAACAAACGATGTACACTGGTCACCAAGAACCACTCATGCATCGTCATTCTACAGATGAGGGACCAATTGCTGTTGATTCATACAGAAATGCTACAAATGAAATATTTACTACAAGGGTTCAAGCAGGTATGCTTCATGAACATCTATGAGCAATTCTTTTAAATGATATGTCTTTCCATATTAATACTATGAAATTTAATTTGTACACCACAGACGACATTGTGGATGATGAAGCTTTAGAGGACGAGGAGGATGATGTCAATTATGCCCCATCACTTAATGACGAGAGTGATAATGAAGACTTACATATCAGAACATCTCACGGTCAACTAAGAAGAGAGCATTCAACAATGCCATTCATGTCACGTCTTAATCTATGTGAAGAACCTGCTGAAGCACAAGGCGACAACGTGCCAGTCTATAACGCGGAAGATCCAAATTCGGAGATAGTCATTGGTATGACTTTTGCTGATAAAGAATCTTTGGTTCTTGCTCTGAAACACTATTGCATTCGTCGTAACGTCGACTTCTTAGTGAAGGACTCGGAGGGTCATAAATATGCTGGTGTTTGCAAGATGAAATCTTCAGGTTGTAAGTGGAAAGTTCGAGCTAGATTAGGAAAGAAAGATAATCTTTGGAAGATCACAAGGTATGAGGGACCGCATACCTGTAATACTGCTTCCATGACAGTAGATCACCGGAAATTAGATTCCGATTTTATTTGCTCGATCATTTATGCGTACAATAGCTGACAATCCTGCAACAACCATTGCACAAATAATATCTGATGTCGACCAACGTTATCAATACCAGCCATCATATAAGAAAGCTTGGGTTGCAAAGCAAAAGGCAATCACGAAATTATTTGGAGACTGGGATGCTTCTTATAATCAATTGCCTCGCTGGATAGTTGCTATGAAAGAAGTAATGCTAGGTACAGTTATGGATATAGAGGTCAATACAGCATACTTTCCAAACGGCACTGTCTGCGACTCTTTCATGTATTTTGGTCGAGTTTTCTGGGCATTCCCACCATGCATTCAAGCTTTCCCCTATTGTAAACCAATAGTTCAAGTTGATGGCACACATCTTTTTGGACGGTATAAAGGCACCCTGCTAATCGCTGTGACTTAAGATGGTAACAACAATGTATTGCCCTTGGCTTTTGCACATGTTGAGTCGGAGAATGACAGTTCATGGGAGTTCTTTCTTAAAAATCTCAGGCAACATGTGTGTGTACAGGATAATCTCTGCATCATATCTGACCGCCATGATTCTATTCTTAAAGCACTTATCGATATTGAATGGGTGCCACAACATGCTGTCCATCGCTACTGTATCCGACATTTCGCATCCAATTATCACAAGTCATTCAAGGACATACAACTGCGAAAAGCAGTGACAAATGCAGGTAAATTTAGTACTTTCTGTCAATTAAATAACAAAATATCTTCTAAGGTTTTTACATATGTTTCTTATATGTAGGATATGCTGCAACTAAAAGATTTCCTCTATTGGTATGGAATAGCTGCCGGAGAGCTAGAGAGGAAGACATGGTTGGACCGTGTGCCGTTAGAAAAATGGACTCAATTTTATGATGGCAATCATAGATATGGACAGATGACTACAAACCTTGTTGAATGCATTAACAATGTGTTGAAAGGAACGCGTCATCTCCCAATAACAGCACTGGTTAAGTCAACATATTATCGACTTACTGAATTGTTTGATCGTAGAGGGGTAGATGCAGATACTCAAGCTGTCAGCGGATTCCTTTGGTCTCAACATTTAATAAAGGTAATGGCAAACAACCAAAAGCTCGCAAGACATATCCGTGTCCAGCTGTCATCTCGAAGAACACAAGAGTTCTTAACTGTCCAATACCTACCCTCTACCTCAGGTGGGAGTCAAAAACAGCTTACTGTTAACCTTCATAATTGGACATGTTCTTGTGAAATGTTTCAAATCCATAGATACCCATGTGAACATGCTTGTACAGCAATCGCTTCGCAGAACTTAGATTGGGGTGCATATGTTGCAGATGTGTATAAAATTGAAAATCTAAAAAGTGCGTATGCCATGGACTTTCCTCACATTGGCAGCGAAGATAGTTGGCCTGCATACTATGGACCGAACTTAATCCCTAATCCGGAAACAAAAAGAACAGAGAAAGGTCGCCCTAAAACATTACGGATCCGAACTGAAATGGATATGCAAGAGCAATCTCAAACCAAAAGGTGCGGTTTATGTCGACATGAAGGACATTTTCGCAATACATGTCCAAATAAGGAACGCTATTTGAAGAAATAAGTTAGCCACCACATTAGGGTATTTCTAATGTTTATTTTATGAAATCTACTTGTATCAATCTTGTGTTTATTGTAACTTTCTTATTGTTGTTACCTATTATAAATATTATCTTATTATAACCATTTTGCCACTTTCATTAAAGTCCACCTCAAATTTTATTTAATCAATCATACAACATATTAATTAAGAAAATGAACATATCAAATGTACCTTTCCAACTAACGTAAATTAAAACTTTTTTCCAACTAACGTAAATTAAAACTTTTTTCCAACTAATGTAAATTAAATTCAAAGTTAAAAAATATATTTGTAACTTCATATAACAAAAAAAATATTAACTAGTATACAAAAAATATCTACAACTAAATCCGCACCGAAATTCCACCCAATTTTGCAGCAAAACTTCTAAATTTTGCAGCAAAACGCACCAGGTAGTTTTGCTGCAAAAAAAATTACTGCAAAACTACCTCCTGCGTTTTGTACATAAACGAGGTCATGCGTTTTGCTACAAATTACCAAAATGCTGTCCAACGTTTTGCTGCAAAAAATTAGAATACACACTCCATCTTCAATCCAGCAAAACGCACCCCAATGTTTTGCAATTTGGAGCATTTTGGAAATTAAACAAAAAGTTGGAGCAGATTAGTATATAATTTAAATTTTGGGGTTATATACATAAAAAAAAAGTCAACAAGATTTGACAATTATAATTAGAATTACAATTAAATTGAAAGGAAAGATGATTGGTTAGATAATACGCACACTATACTGACGGCCGCACCCTATCGCGTCCTCAACTATAAAAGCCCTAAAACTGCATCTAGTCTCTTCTCGTTGTTCCTCACTTGCTAAACCCCAGCCAGAACCACCTACGACAGCCGCCATCTTCGCCGGTGACATTATTGGTCGAAATCAACTCTCGTTCTTACCTCTACACTTCCACTTCGGCAGCTGCTAACATATTTCTTTTCTTTCAGTAGCAGAAGAAACTCTCAAGCACTAAAACAAAACAGTGAAGAATGTCGCTGCGAGTGTTGAATCCAAATGCGGAGATGCTCAACAAATCGGCGGCGCTTCATATGAACATCAATGCTGCTAAGGGCCTCCAGGATGTTCTCAAGACGAATCTCGGCCCCAAAGGCACCATCAAAATGTATTTGTGATCGTTTCGTTGGTTTTTTCATAGTTGTTTTATGTGCTATTGAATAATTTTCTTTCGTATTTTTTCTTTTTCAGGCTTGTTGGAGGCGCAGGAGACATCAAGCTCACTAAGGATGGAAACACTCTCTTGAAAGAAATGGTTAACCGTTGTCTCTTGAGCTTTTAGATCTTCTGTTTATTTACATTTTGGTGAATTGGCTGTTTGTTATCCTTTTTAGATTAAGGTTTTGAATCTGTGTATGACGTGGGATCTGTAGTTGCTAGGGTTTAAAGTTTGATTTTTAGCCTGAGGTGGACTATAGATTTCGGTGATGATTTTGGCTATTGTTTCGTTTGATGAAGAAAATGACTATTTTTAACCATGTCAAATTTTAGTTTATTCTTTTATGCGCATCTTTATGTATAAATTGCGTCAATGTAAAGTTGTTCTCTACCTACTGCTTGCAGCAAATTCAAAACCCAACGGCTATCATGATTGCCAGGACAGCTGTTGCTCAGGATGATATTAGTGGAGACGGCACCACTTCTACTGTCATTTTTATTGGAGAGCTTATGAAACAATCAGAGCGCTGCATAGATGAAGGTGAGCAACTCAGCTTTGCTACTTTGCAATTGCATAAGTATTTAGTATGTCATTTCTCTTTAACTTATTTGGATTTGCTGTATTTTTTCACTTATCTTTATTAGTGGTCTCTGTATGTTTTGAGACATACACCGAGGTTTTATCTTTTAATAATGTTTATCCATGATATGCAGTTTGAGAATATTCTCTGATTTTGTATCCTTGATTTTTCTTTAGTCCATTAAAATCTTTGTCAAGTGTGTATACACTTGCACAATGTTTTAACTTCCATTTTCATAGTTACATGTAACTGTAGGTTCTGTTGATGGCTGGTGGAGATCTGCCAGAAACAAGAAATAAACAATGATATTGAACATAAAAGGGACATCATAGTATGAATAAGAAAAAACAAACTGGCTCTTTAAAACATTCACTATTTTGTCTCTCTTCCTGGTGTAGTGTCCAGCCTATCATCCACCTTCTCAACACATTTTTTTTTTAACATAATGTTTTCATTTTGTTATCTCTGCTGGTACTCATTGCTTGCTCTATCTCACTCCATTATGCTGGGTGGCCACTGTCCATAAACTACCTCAATCTTTCCAAAATTAATCAGTATTCCACTCAGTAGCTGTTATTGCGTTTCTTTTTTGGTTATTATTTTCCCTTAAGAAAAAAATAATAATGTATTGTACTGTTTGCTTATGCATTTGACTCGTGCTTTCTTTTTGTGAAGGTATGCATCCACGTGTTTTGGTGGATGGCTTTGAGATTGCTAAAAGAGCAACTCTTCAGTTCCTTGAAAAATTCAAGACCCCTGTTGTAATTGGTGATGAGCCTGATAAAGAGATTCTGAAAATGGTTGCAAGAACTACATTGAGAACTAAGGTACTTTATATCACCTAATTGCACATTCCTCTGTTTCTTAGTTTTGTAATACCGATTCAGTTTTAACTGTGTTTGCCTATACAGTTATATGAAGCATTGGCTGATCAATTGACCGACATAGTTGTTAATGCGGTAACTGGATCTATTGATATGTATTTTTTAATACTATTTCTATAATTTTTGTAGTTGGTTAATGCTGGGTATAAGCAGTGTAATTATTTCAATTATGACTTGGGTTAAATATGGCAGGTGCTCTGCATTCGGAAACCTGAGGAAGCTCTTGATCTTTTTATGGTAGAAATAATGCACATGCGCCATAAGTTTGACGTGGACACACGCCTTGTAAGTTGAAGTTCTCTGCCACTATTTTGACCTTCCAATTATGCTTATATATTTTCAGTATTTCTAATATTGAGTTTGTAATTCTATGCCTTAATCAACTCTTTGACACAGAAACGTTCAAGATTTGGCTCTTAAATAGTTTCACTGTTGCTAATAGATTGTCTATTCTACCTTGTGGATTTTCTTCTAGTTTTCATATTAAATTTTGTTTTCCCCTTTTTTTTTTTAAATTTACAGCACTGATCCTCATTTTGTTTTTTTTGGTAACTCAATGTCTTTATCGCCTTTTGGTAATCAGTTGATCTTTTGGTTTCACCAGTTTTAGTCCATTGTTTATAGGTTGAGGGCCTTGTACTGGACCATGGATCTAGACATCCTGATATGAAGAGGAGAGCAGAGAATTGCTACATAATGACATGCAATGTGTCGTTGGAGTATGATAAAAGGCATGTATCTAGAAAGGACATCTCTTGTTTCTTTTTTATTTTCTTTTACATTCTTGTAGTTGGGATTATCTGCACCTTTTATTTTTTTCATATGCGTATAAATACTCAGTGCAGCAGAAACTTTAGGTTTGTGACTCATTTAGTTTTTAAATGGAGAGATGTGTATTCTTTCATGGTTCTTACATTTAGGAACCACAGATACCTTTAACTTAAAATAATTTTTTTGTTTGATGTTTGAGCAGGTTTTTCGTATTTGATAGTTTTTCTCTAGCAATATTATTTTCTCATAGATTTATTTATTTATTTATTATTTACTTATTTCTTATGTGCTTTGTTGGGTTTTCCTCTATAATACTCTTTTTACCTGTTCAATACCATTTATATTTCTGAATTACCTGCTATGAAATTTTATATCCTGTTCCATTGAGGTTGGTTTACTTGGACAATGCTAGAGGTGTTGGTCCTGAACTAATTATGCTCTGTTTACCAGTGAAATAAATGCAGGTTTTTTCTACTCAAATGCAGAGCAAAGAGAAGCTATGGTTGCTGCTGAAAGGCAACAGGTTGATGAAAGAGTCAAAAAGATAATAGAACTGAAAAATAAGGTTAGATAATTCAAAGTGTGATGTGGTGTACTCTGAATATGTGAATTTCTATCTTGCACATATTGATTCTATGTTCTGAAATCATGCCATTTTAATATGTAGGTTTGTTCTGGTAATGACAATAACTTCGTTGTTATTAATCAAAAGGGTATCGATCCTCCATCACTAGACCTTCTTGCTAGAGCTGGGGTAAGTTCAGGATTAACATCGTTGCTCTACTACAGAGTTCTATTTCATTCTTTGATCCTTTTAACTTTTAGGTTCTTATATCTTCTAGTGTAATTAGATTTTTACTAGAAAGTCTAGGACTTGTTTTGTTATTATATTCTTTGCTTGGGGATTTTCAGGTTGTCTTTAAAATATGTGATTATTTTTGCTTTGAGATTCTGATGTAAGTGGTGGCAACTATGGTTATTTTCCCTTTTTTCTGGAGATTTCTATTCGGAAGAATATATTTGATTTTGGCTATCTACAGGTTCTACTAAGACGCTGGTTGTTGGATTTTTTGCTTGCTGTAACTTCTTTCAAAGTACATTGATCTGGAAATAGTTTACCTTTTCGTTAAACATCTTGAGTGTTTACTGTGATTGGACTTGATAATTTTTTTTCTTTTCTGTAAATGATGGATTTAATCATGTGAAATCTGCAAAAAATAATATGCCTGTGTAGATGATGCAAATGGGTATATCAGCTTGTTTAAGTTGGGGATGTTGGCTTGCTGCAACCTATATAAGTTTTTTGTTAACTACCATCATATCATAAGGACTGATAAATTGTATTTTAAGAACTAGGGATTCTGGGAAAATTTAGCCCATTACAAAACGAAAGCGGAGCAAAATTTAAGGGGGACTCCGTTCTACCCCAAATTTGATAATGTCTTGTTCCATTTTAGTACATGATTGAGGGTAATTTAGCATATTTTTTAAAATGGTGGAAATGAAAACTATTGTCTACATTGAGGAGAATCAAAGATACTTTTGAAAACAGGGGTATGAAGTGGAACGTATCTTCTAGCTAAAAAAATCATGTTAGTGCCAATGTCTTACTTTTTGGGCATTTGAGTTATGATGTTTCATTTGGATGTTTTTGATTTTATAGATAATTGCTCTAAGAAGAGCAAAAAGAAGAAACATGGAGAGATTGGTTTTGGCATGTGGTGGTGAAGCTGTAAATTCTGTTGATGACTTAACTCCTGACTGCCTTGGTTGGGCTGGTCTAGTCTATGAGCATATTATGGGGGAAGAAAAGTACACGTTTGTGGAAAATGTGAAGAATCCTCACTCTTGTACAATTTTGATTAAAGGTACTAATAGTTTGCTTGAGAATTGACATGATTTTCAATCATAATGCAACTTGCAGTCTTATTTTTCCGATGAGAAAGCAGCTTAATTATTTATTTTCAGATTGTCTGTTAATGGTCTGCAATTTTGGTAGATCTATTTTGCTGGCCTTTTTCTTATCCTTTTGCTTATCTTATCTGCCTGTTTACTATCTTTAGGACCTAATGACCATACAATTGCTCAAATTAAGGATGCTGTGCGTGATGGGTTGAGAGCAGTAAAAAATACCATTGAAGATGAAGCTGTTGTATTGGTAAGCCTCCATTAAGAATCTTTTGTTTCGGAAACTGATTGTTCACTTCTTAAACACTATTATTTGTGATTTGACATTCCCTTTTCTTATCACCAGTCAACAAACATTTTGGGTATAGTCTCAGACTCCCTAGATCTTTGTGGAACAATAATTCAGTTTTAAATGATATTGATTCAATTGGATGATAACTTGTGCTTAAAGTTCAATCTCATCATTGAGGAAGTTGCATGTTTGAGGACTGATACTGTTGTTTTTTCATTGTTGTTTTCTTGCACTAAGGATCTCTAGTTCTTTTGTTGGTTGTCCTGCTGAATATTTGTATCACTGCATCTACTTATCCTCAGTTAATTTCTTGAATTTGAATGTATCTAATCTGTTAAAAATTAACTCTGTGATCTTAATTACTGAGGAAATATGGTTTTGACATCTGTAGATTTATTGATCTTCTATTGGTAATTACTAGCTCCAAGTGGAGTATGCTAGTGCTATTTGATCTCATATCATTCACCCTTAAATTTCTGGCAAGCAATCACAGTATAACAAATGTAGCACTTGCAATATTGATTGATAATGGTTCAAGTAGGAGTCTATGTGATCAGTGCAACATCTCCGTGCAATGGGGACACTGATGATTTCATTAGATTGTTAATAATTGTTATTTGTATATTTTTGTTTCCAAAATCATTTATATTCATTATTAGGCTTACAAATCACTAACATTTGTTTCTACTTGTTGATCAGGGTGCAGGAGCTTTTGAAGTTGCAGCCAGACAGCACTTGGTAAATGAAGTGAAAAAAACTGTTCAAGGGGTATGTCTTCTGCTTAAAAAAGAACGTGCAACATTTTTTGCTTATAGTTCTCATTGAACTTAGCATTTTAAATTTAATATGGCAGCGTGCCCAACTTGGAGTTGAAGCTTTTGCTGATGCTCTTCTGGTGGTGCCTAAGACGCTTGCTGAGAATGCTGGGCTGGATACTCAAGATGTGATCATTGCCCTAAAGGTAAAGACAATTCATCCTCATCTTGTTCAATCGTTGCCTTCTGTTTATAAAATAATGCTCATCACTTTATTCATCCTCTCATCATTCACACTTGTATTCAGGGGGAGCATGACAGGGGGAATATTGTGGGACTAAACCAGCACTCAGGAGACCCCATTGATCCCCAAATGGAGGGGATCTTTGACAACTACTCTGTAAAGCGACAAATTATTAACTCAGGGTAATTTATTTCCTTTATGATGTGTTTTGTAGTATTTACTCTCTCACAACCTGTTTCTTGCCTTTTATTTGGCCTGATTCACTTCACTGGTGCATATTGATTATAACTTTTGAAATCAAAAGAACTTTTCGAGATCTTATATTACAAACATTTAAATACTCACAATGGAGTGACGTAATTACACAACCATTTTGCAGGCCTGTGATCGCATCTCAGTTGCTATTGGTAGATGAAGTCATTCGTGCTGGTCGGAATATGAGGAAACCAAATTAGTTGGTTGGATAACATTTAAGCTTTCAGTTTTGTTTTGGCTAAAATGGAGGTTTGGCTCTTTTTCCTGCTGCCAGTTGTGTGTGTCATGAATTGGACTGTGAGAGGGTTTTCTTGATTATGAAAACTGGTGTACCAGTTTTGTTGTGTATTGATGTGGCCAGTTAATACATTGTCATTTTTACCTTTATCTTGGGAAATGCTAGAAGCTGAATTGTTGTATGATTCATTGGCCAGTAAGTACATGATAATTAGCTTATGATATATTATAATTTTACGAAATGGATATAAGCCTAGATCCTAAGTTAGTTCTACCATTCTTGTAAGTTTGGAACATCTTTTTATTATATTTATGTTATATATAGTTTTCTACACTTCTATACTTGGTGAGTATTGTATATACTTGTCAGGTTCCATTTCTGGATTGTAGGACTGTATATCCCCGTTTTAATCAGTATCTTTTTGTTTGTATTTGCCAATCTGGTCTTAAAATGCACCTAATACTAGACGGTGGTGATGCTGTGTGCTTTCTGTAGCGGCTTTTATAACCTTGTGCTTTTAAATCATCTAAATGTGGATGAATTCTCCCACCTTTCCCACATTATAGAGTTTTTCTCTGAGTAGTTTGTGAAATCAAATGATTAATATTTTTTCCCAACATAGAGGTCTAGCCATTTGTATTTAGTCAGTAGAATATACCTTTTCCACATGGGTGTACAACCTATATGTATAAAAAGGAATGGAGGCTAGAAAAATATGAACATATTTAATTAGGTTTTAGTATTGAATTGAAATATGAAACCATCAATTAGCAGTTAGCATATATTCATCCCTTATTTTAATCAATATCATTCATTGGTATAAGTTCTCTTAGTTAAAGCTCATATAAAACCGCCAAAAACGTTCTACAAATTAAAACCAAACCAAAAAACATGTCTTCTTTTCAAACTGCCATGTCCATGTCCCTGCACGACTCACATCAACACTTCGACGAGCAACGTTGGGTCATCAACATCCGTCGAACTCTCGAAGAAGAGCTCGAAAATGAAGCTGAAATCCCCGTCTCCATCTTCAACGTCCCCAAAACGCTAATGTCCTCCTACCCAGATTCCTACACTCCTCAAGAAGTCGCCATTGGACCCTATCACTACTGGCGTCCGGAGCTTTACGAGATGGAGAGATACAAGCTTGCTGCAGCTAAGCGAACAAGAAAACAGGGCATCAAATTCGAATACCTCGTCGATCAGTTGATCACACTCGAATTGAAGATTCGAGCCTGTTATCACAAGTATCTCAATTTCAGTAACGAAACGCTGGCTTGGATGATGGCTATTGATGCTTCCTTCTTGCTTGAGTTTCTTCGAATCTACGCTATCAAGGAAGGGAAAGTATCTGCTGTTGCTTCGAGCTTCATGTCACACTTGGTTGATATCGCAGGTACCAAATCGGCTCATAATGTGATTCGTAGAGATATGATCAAATTAGAAAATCAAATACCTTTATTCGTCCTCCGAAAAATGCTTCAACTTCAGTATTCTTCGTTGGAATCAGCTGACGATATGTTACAAGTTATGTTGATCGGATTCGTCCAAGAGCTCTCACCTTTTCAGTTCATGAAAGATTCACAGAAACCAGTGCACGTTTCAGATGCAGCTCACCTGCTAGACTTTTTGTACTTGACGATTGTTCCGAAACCAGAACAACCAGAGATTGAAAATGCGGCACAAACTACTTCTGACGAGGAAGAAGAAAAAGATCGAACATCTTCCGCAGATGCAAGCAATGTGAAGCAATTCTTCGACGAGCTTTGGAAGCTTCTATCGAATATAAACAAAGGGCCGATCCGTTTTATAAAGAAAATCATATTCTCAAATCCGATTAAAGTCGTTTTCAAGCTGCCCTGGAAGATTCTATCCAGTCTTCCAGGATTCCAAATCCTGACACAACCTGTTCAGTACCTGCTATTCACTCAAGATAATAAGAAACAAGAAGAACCCGAAGGTTCAAAGAGAAACAACGACATGGATAAGCCACCATTAGTGGAGGAAATCACAATCCCTAGTGTCGAAGAGCTATCCAAGGCTCAAGTCCGGTTTTTACCCTCGGATAGTGGTCACATATCAAGTATCAGATTCGACACCGAGACTGTCACAATGTACCTTCCGACAATCAGCTTAGACGTGAATACAGAGGTCGTGTTGAGGAATTTGGTGGCTTATGAGGCGTCGAATGCATCCGGGCCGTTGGTTTTTACGCGGTATACGGAGTTGATGAATGGGATTATTGATACAGAGGAGGATGTGAGGTTGCTTAGAGAGAAAGGTATTGTTCTGAATAGGCTTAAGAGTGATTCTGAGGCTGCTAATTTGTGGAATGGTATGAGTAAGTCTCTTAGATTGACTAAAGTGTCCCTCATTGATCAGGTGATTGAAGATGTGAATAAGTATTATAATGGAAGATGGAAGGTTAAGTTGGGAAAGTACATGAAGATTTATGTGTTCAGTTCTTGGCAGTTTCTTACTCTATTAGCTACTGTTCTGCTTTTGTTTTTGATGACATTGCAGGCTGTTTGCTCTGTTTATAACTGCTCACGTAAGTTTGGACTACAATCATAATCTTAAATCTGTGTTCCATTGATGTAAAATTCTCCAATACTATATTTTAATTCCTTATTATATGACTTGCACTTGAGTTTAAACACATAGTTTATAATCATTTAAAATATGGTCTTTGTTCTGAAACTGAAAGCAAAGCATATGAATGCTAATATAATAAATACTCTAAATTTCATTATATATAATAATAGATAAGAGCCTACATAAGTTATAACAATACCCACTCTAATTTTTGGAAATAAAGAATAAAAAATCTAAACCTGGGGCTGGTTCTGTCTTACAAATGATGATGTTTATGATGCCTGTGATGTTTAGGAACAAGAATGTTAAAATCACTAACAGTCCACTCTACTACACGATCTTTGCTCATATACACCTCTGTTCCCAAATTAATTGACGTCCAATTTCTCTCCACCGGAATAGTACCCGGATCCTGCATTTCGATACACAAAGAAAAACCAATACAATCAGTGAAAAAAACAAGTCCATTGTAATGGTAAGCTCAATGTCATATACCTGATAGAAATAAAGAGATTCAGATAATCTGCCAACATCAAGCTCCCAAGTCCTGGGATCCCCGACCCAGCCCTGGCCTTTACTAGTCGGGTACCCATATTCAGCCCAAACCGGGTGGGGCAGAATCTGGAGGATTTCCTGAGGCTGAGGATTGCTATAGGGATCACAGAAGCTGACAGGCTTTTCAGCATGTTTAGCATTACCAGGTGCACAATACACATGATAAGCATAGTAAGGGAAATTATCCCTGTCGGTCCGATGAACACGTGTGCCATTCGGAAACGTGTGATAGGGCGGACATAACTTGATGTCTTCGGCTTTGCACCAGGCTTCTGTCTCCGGATTGATTATCATCTCGCTGTATCGAGTCACGTCTGACGTCACATCTCCATTGCAAGGCTTCCCGTTGTTCTTCCAACAGCTTCCGATGTCCATTAGATAGAATTGACTCGCTGCTCCTCCTCCTTGTTTTATCTCCAGCCTGAACTTCGCTTTGAAGTTCGGCGATTTTGGAATCTGTAAACTAAAACTTAGAACAAGGGATAAATGAATGTTGGAGAAAAAGAAAAAGACTTACAATTTTCATCATGCCTCTGGTTTGATAATGGTACCCTCCAGAGAAGCCGTGAGTGGCATCAGATCTTAAATAAAGCATCAACCAAGGATACTTCTCAGACGTCCTCAATACATTGTGAAACTTCCAACTACCTTTTCCCATCTCCTTTTCCCAAACCACACTGAAATAAGAAGTACCGTTTTCCATTTTCGTAACATTAGAATCCAAATCCCATGTCCCATAAAAACTACCCTTCATGAGCTTATGACACTTGGAAAGACTGGTCTGGTTATGATAGATGAGAGGCATGTTCATACATCCATCTCCAAAGCATGGAAATCTGGATTCAGGAGGAAAAGGTCCTACTTTATGTCCATCCTTAGGACATCTAGCGGCATAAGTGTCTGTATTGCCACTCTTAAGCATTAGCATCCAGAATTGCCATGGTCTTGGATGGTCTTCAAGTTGGCATTTTTTGCCCAAGTAGTGTTCCTTTTTGACTGCATATCTGTCGACGCTTTCCGTCTTCATTCCGCCGTATGTTCCGTTTAGTATGCTCAGTCTGTTGTCCTTATGGCTCACCAGATGCTTCAGCGACAGCTCTTTGGATAATAACAACTGCAGTTAGTATTCATGTATGTATAAAACATGTGTATGGTTTTGGTATGTAGATACGTAATATACCTGGTGAATTTGAAGCATCAACATCGAAACAATCAGCATATCTAGGGCTTCCCATGTTGGGAGCTTCTTCACCAACCTCATTGCATTGATTCCATGCCTCTATTGCCACTCTTAGTCCATCTCTTCGCATTCCTGGATCACCAACTGCTGATCTGTACTTTTCTTTTTCTTCTTCTTCTTCACAGCCATTGTAACTTCCAGCGCAAGAAAGAAGAGTGATTATTAGCAGAGCTGTTAGGCTCCGGAGTCCATTCACCAGTAACATTTTTGTTGATGACTTAATCACAATCTACAGGTTCTTATCTTTCCTTATATAACAAATACACTGTGATTATCCAATTGAGCACAGATAATTTGTTTTTCAATTAAATTCTTCCAATAATAAAAATAAAATAATATACGATTATTTTATATAATTCAATTTAATAAAAAAATATATATTTATTTTAATAGATTTATCTTTATAATAAATATCTTTCATGCCATCATTCTGGCAGATGAATTTTATTCAAAACCAAAAAAAAAAAATATAAATTGATTTGCAGAAAATATGAGATATATAGATATTGAGATTCAGAAGTACAAGCCAAGAAAATCTAAAAACAAGCACTAAATCAGCCAAGTTAACATTCATATATTCCCAAATAACAAAGAAGATTTAGTCCCATAAATATGGAGTTCTTATCGGCCACAGAGGTTATAATCCCAGCCTAATTCGCTCACTTGCATCAACCTTTCGCCACAATCTTGAATTTCCCGGTCTGTTGTTGCTGCAAGATTAACAAAACAACATAACTCCCAATTAATAAACACCAGAAATCAATTTTTAGTGTTAATAATGTTAATATGTACGTGTATACCTTATTCCATAGGTCAGTGTGGACTTTGCAGAACCCAGCAACAACAGCTCCCTTCTTCCCCTGTCTATAATCGATCCAAAGATCTTCTTTCAACCCACAAGTGACATGAAACCACAACCCACAATTAGGCTCAGAACACTCAACACCACACCCCTTCTTACTCTTACAAACGTAACACCTATTTCCCCACCTCGTCTTCGGCACTTTGGAGCAATCAATCCCTTCTCTCCCTTCCGAATCTTCAAAGAACACTTCAGGCACAAACATAGCACACACCAAATGAGCCCAAGTTCCGTCCTTGGTCGGTTTCATCGCCCCGCCTTTGTTAGGACAGAGACAACAAGTATGAGACTCAGAACCCAAACATTGGGCGCAAAACCAATCGCCTTCTGGGATCTCATCAATAAGTGGTTTTCCATAACAGGTTGCGTGTACCATTAAATCACAACCATCACAGAACACGATTGGGTCTGATTTATCCCCGTCTGTGCTTTGACACACCGCACACGAAATCCCATCATCCTCCTCCTCTGCATTGGCGTCCTTCTCTTGACTCTGTTGAGCTGTTGCGATCTTGTTTTCTTCAGGCTTTTTGTTGGGACTAGGTGGTTTCCACTCTTCATTGAGATCGAAGAAATGTGGTTTGATAGCCCAGACCCTTTTCTTAGCGGGAAGGGAATAAGAGGAGTGTTGAGGAGGAGATGGTGGGGATAGAGATTGCTTTCTCTTCTTAGCAGGGAGACGAGAAGGGGATGGAGTATTGGGTTTTGGAGTGTGGAGGAGTGTGTTTTGTGTTTGCTGCTGCTTCTGCAGTTCTTGTTGTTGGAGTAATCTGTATCTTTTCAGGGGAGGCAGAGCTTGGAAATCGGAATCCATGGTGGTGTATAGGTTTGGTTTGGTTTGGGTGGGATTATGATAAGAGTGTTTGAGTTAAGAAGGGAACAGAGACAATAAAAGTGTGTTAGTGGCGGGCGTTGGCGGGTGTGAAGTGTAATGTATTTGGGTTTTGAAAATTTAAAAATATTGCACATTTACTCGAAACTGTACCCGCCGAAATTTGGTTCTATTGAAATTTTATGCCGCCCTCTAACTGGATCTCGATCTCTAATTTGTTTGACTTTCACATGTTTTTTTTTAGCGTATCAAAATAGTTCAATTATTATTTAAGAAAATACCATATAGTCAGCTGTGACATGATTTGATGAAATATTGCTAATGGTTTGATTGAGAAATTATTAGTGTTAATAATATTATTTAATTCATATTATCCGTATTTATTTATTTTTAAAAAAATAGATAATTGAATATTTAAAAAGTAATCAGATTATTATTTGTGGAAATAAAATTTTTAAAAATGGTATTTATAGATTACAAATTATGTAGAAATAATTGTAAATTTGAATAAAATATATATTAAAAAATATGTATTTGTAGTGGTTCGGAACTACAGTTGATCCGGACTAACGGACCGGATGGTTCAGGGCTTGTTTGGGACCGATTCCAAGAGTCAAGGTATCCTGCAAAAGATATAACAAACGTCCGAGCGGACCTTGGGACACCGGTGTGGTATCTGCCGTAGGCACTCCGACGCTCAAGTCAGTTCAGTACTGAGAGTAGATTAAGGACAAAATGAATGAGGGAAAGAATTGACTTCCTGTATTCAGTGATTACTCTCGGAAGTACGTCCTCGGAAGGATATTGGCAAACCCCTCAGTGAGCTCTGAGCTCAATTAACCGTGATCGAATGAGTGGTCTGAGTCACCTGATGTTCACCGGAAAGTAGTCGGAGACAATAACAATTCGAGTGATGAATTGGGCAGAGTTTCAGTAAGCAATAGCGTGTCCCCCGTTGTGAAGTCGTACTTTCTATTTATAGAGGTCTTAGTGGCTGTTACCAGGTGCTGCCGAGATCTTTTGCGGGAAGATCTCCGTGGAATCTGGGATTCCCTCAATAACTTACTTGGTCAACAGGCGACCCTCGGAAGGAACGTGGGCCTCGGAATTACAGGGCCTGGACCTCCCAGAACTAGCAGGCCTGAGCCTGGGCCTGGGCTTTGCTTCCAAACCGGGCTCGGATTTTCGGCCCACTAAATTCATTTCCATAGAAAAGACAATCGGAAAAGAAAGCAAGAATTTCATTTAAATAAAAGGAGGAGGTACACGGCAAGGAATACAGGAAATACAAAAGGGGAAGCCTAGAGATCTAAATCATCTAAAGTGAGTTCCTCCTCAACTCCATGGCCTTCCTCGGCTCTGTGACCTTCCGAAATGGCTGCATCAACGAGAGGAACCACGGCAATTGGATCCATCTCGATAGGACCGGAAGCGGCACCCTCAGCTCCTTTCTCCGGAAGGGATGAGTTTCCCTCTTCCCTCTCATTCTCTTCCTCATCTTCCTCGAAATCCTTTTCCGAGTCGCTATCCTCGTTTGGATTCGGAAGAGAAGACCCAGTAGCCTCCACCGGGCTAATGTAGTGGGCCGAAAATCCGAGTCCGGTTCGGAAGCAAAGCCCAGGTCCAGGCCCAGGCCTGCTAGTTTTGGGAGGCCCAGGCCCTGTAATTCCGAGGCCCACGTTCCTTCCGAGGGTCGCCTGTTGACCAAGTAAATTGTTGAGGGAATCCCGGATTCCACGGAGATCTTCCCGCAAAAGATCTCGGCAGCACCTGGTAACAGCCACTAAGACCTCTATAAATAGGAAGTACGACTTCACAACGGGGGACACGCTATTGCTTACTGAAACTCTGCCCAATTCATCACTCGAATTATTATCGTCTCCGACTACTTTCCGGTGAACATCAGGTGACTCAGACCACTCATTCGATCACGGTTAATTGAGCTCAGAGCTCACTGAGGGGTTTGCCAATATCCTTCCGAGGACGTACTTCCGAGAGTAATCATTGAATACAGGAAGTCAATTCTTTCCCTCATTCATTTTGTCCTTAATCTACTCTCAGTACCGAACTGACTTGAGCATCGAAGTGCCTACGGCAAATACCACACCGGTGTCCCAAGGTCCGCTCGGACGTTTGTTATATCTTTTGCAGGATACCTTGACTCTTGGAATCGGTCCCAAACAAGCCCTGAACCATCCGGTCCGTCAGTCCGGATCAACTGTAGTTCCGAACCACTAAAGTTTGGCGCCCACCGTGGGGCCGACGATAAGTTTCCTACAAAACTAGCATCCTTTACTTTCTTCTGTTGTTTCAAAATTCGTTACTCTTATCATGGCTAACGATGCGACTGTTGAGCAACAGCTTAGAGCGATGATGGAACGCATGCGCCAGTTGGAAGAAGAAAATGCCAGGACCAAGGCAGCAAACCAGGAGCTCACTCAGCGGATGAATAACATGTCCAATAATGGCACTACCCCAAATGCAAACGGCGACAATGCGGTCAATCTTGAAGCCAATAGGCTTCTCCTCTCAGAGATCTAGGAGATCAAAAGAGGCATGGCGAAAGAAGCTGCAAACTTTCAAGCCGTCATCAGGACTATTCCTGGTATTCCAGCACCATTTGAGCGCTCTGTTGCGGACACCCATATCCTCTCCCCATTCGTGGATAGGATCGCTATGGTAGAAATGCCGAAGAGGAGTATTCTCCCGACTTTCCACAAATTCCGAGGAGACACGGATCCGGCAGAGCACGTGGCCAAGTACCGCCAGGTAATGTCCATGGTAAACCTTCCGAGCGACACTCGCGAAGCCATAACTTGCAAGACATTTGGTAGTAGTCTGGGCGGTCCAGCCCTAACCTGGTTCCTTAATCTTCCGAACAACTCTATTCATTCCTTTTCTCAACTTGTGGATGATTTTGTTGTCAAGTTTTCTAGCCGCAGGCGTTTCAGGTTAACCACAGATCACTTATTTTCCGTGGCGAAGAAGGAAGGTGAAAGCCTCCGGGAGTATGTTTCTCGCTTCACCAGCGAGTACATCAAAATCCCAGATGTCGTGGAGTCAACCGCCGCGACTGCATTCCGGAAGGGCTTACCACCATTTTCACGTCTGTACGAGCAGCTCACGGAATGCAAGCCTCGGACTCTAGAGGAATCCCTTGCTATCGCGACTCGGCAAATCAAGTTGGAAGAGGATCCTGCAAGGGCCGCCATGGCTAAGAGCAGAGCAAACGGTAAGTCCGAGCAGCGCAACAATAAACCTCACAGGGGGAGGTTTGAGCCATATAAAAGGCATGACCCTCGCCCCGATTCAGGACCGTCCAGAATTTCAGGTAGGAACAGTGAAAACAAACCTAAGCGACCGGTGCCGGCCTATGATCTAACCATAGAGCCAAAAGCCCTAGTCGCCGTAATGAAAGACATGGGGTCCTCTGTTACTTGGCTAGAACAAATGCGGACTCCCGCACACCAAAGAGATAAAAACAAATTTTGTCAATTTCATAATGACCACGGCCATAGAACAGAGAACTGTGTGGCATTACGGTTTGAAGTAGCCTCCCTATTGAAGAAAGGATGCTTGCGTGAGTTTCTATCCGAAAAGGGAAAGCAAACGCTTGAGAAGTCCGAGGAGAAACGTCATGAATCCAAAGCGATCGAAATGCCTGACGAAGCTCTAGAAGTCGAGCGGATAATTGGAGTTATTCACGGTGGCTCAGTGGTGAGCGGAATAACCCAAAGTTCCGCGAAGAGACATGCACGGGAACTAGTCAGCATAAACGAAGCTTCCGTGCGGCCAGGTAAAACCCCTCTTACCTATGAGCTATCATTTTCTGACCAAGACATGCAGGGGCTTGCAGACCCGCATCACGATGCGCTGGTCATAACTTTGCAAATAGCTAACTGCAAGTTGAAAAGGGTCCTAGTTGATAACGGAAGCTCGGCAAACACCATGTTCCTTCCGGCCCTCAAGGAAATACATCTGGATGAGTCACTCATCATCCAAAGCACGACAACACTCACTGGGTTCAGTGGAGAATCGAAGCAGACCATAGGTGAGGTTGTTTTGCCTGTTTTTGCAGGTGGCCTTAATCTCGTGACCAGGTTTCTCCTAGTAGATGTACAATCGTCTTACAATCTAATTATGGGGAGACTTTGGATCCATGAGATGAAAGCTGTTCCTTCGAGCTATCACCAGACTCTTCGATTCCCTACCAAGTGGGGGATCAAAGAAATCAAAGGAGATCAGAAAGCGTCGAGGGAGTGCTACCACACCAGCTTCAAGAAAGCCCCAATAGCATAACAATTACAAAACGGAGCTCCCGCATACGGCCGAATGGAAGTTCCGGTGCCAGAACCCTTAGAGGAGATCCAAATCGATCCGGAACATTCCGACAGGAAGATCCAGATCGGCTCAACCCTTGGACCTGAACTTAGAGGTAAACTCCTAACCCTCATTTCGGCTAACCTCGACTGTTTTGCTTGGTCCCACGCGGATATGACAGGTATCGACATAGGCATTATCGCCCACAAATTGGGAGTCGATCCTAAGGCTAAGCCCATCAAGCAAAAGAGAAGGAAATTCGCCTCGGAAAGGAACCAAATCGTTAACGAAGAAGTGCAAAACCTTTTGAAGAATGGTATGGTCTGAGAGATGAAATACCCAGACTGGTTAGCCAACGTCATCGTCGTCAAGAAGAAAAATGGCAAGTGGCGGGTATGTGTAGACTATTCCGACCTAAATAAGTCATGTTCGAAAGACCTGTTCCCTCTCCCTCATATTGATACAATGGTGGATGCAACTGCGGGACATGAACTCTTAAGCTTCATGGACGCCTTCTCGGGGTACAATCAAATCAAGATGGACCCAGCAGATCAAGAAAAAATAGCATTCATAACCGAAAGAGGAACTTATTGCTACAACGTGATGCCGTTCGGATTGAAGAACGCTGGAGCAACATATCAACGCCTGGTCAACCGAATGTTCTCCGAACAAATTGGAAAGACCATGGAAGTATACGTGGACGATATGCTCGTAAAATCATTAAAAGCCGAACAACATATCGAACACCTGCAAGAAGCCTCCCAAATCTTGAGGCAATACAACATGAAGTTGAACCCGACAAAATGTTCATTTGGAGTTGGTTCCGGCCAATTCCTTGGATTTATGGTAACAAAAAGGGGGATAGAGGCAAATCCGAGCCAACTGGAAGGAGTCGTAAAAATTTCGATTCTAGAAAGCAAGAAAGACATCCAACGTCTGACCGGAAGAATCGCGGCCCTCAATCGATTTCTCCCAAGATCTTCTGAATATCTCAAACCCCTTTTCCAATTACTTCAAAAAGGCACGAACTTCGATTGGTCGAGATCATGCGAAGAAGCCCTGCGAAAGGTTCAACTCCACCTTGCAAAGGCACCGGTTTTGGCCAAACCAAAATCCGGGGAAATGTTGTATATCTATCTGGCAGTTTCCGAAGCTGCAGTCAGCGCCGTCTTAGTCCGAGAGGAAGGAAAAATTCAACAACCAATCTACTACACCAGTAAGTCTCTTGTGAATGCAGAAACAAGGTACAGTAGTATGGAAAAGCTCGCCCTAGCCCTAGTATCAGCCTCTCGGAAGCTGAGACCCTATTTCCAAGCCCATCCTATAACTGTCATCTCATCCTACCCAATCAAGGCGATCCTACATAAACCTGAAGTTTCCGGGCGGATGATAAAGTGGGCTGTGGAATTAAGTCAATTTGACATCCATTACAAACCTCGTACGGCAATAAAGTCACAAGCACTAGCCGATTTCGTGGCGGACTTCGCAGTCCCTCCTCAGGGTGTCAACGCTACGAAAGAAAAATCCAACACATGGATTCTAGAAGTTGATGGAGCCAGCAACTCACAAGGAGGCGGTGTGGGGATTGTGTTGATAAATCCGAACGGACAACTATTAGAACATTCCTTGCACTACGATTTCCCAGTCACCAACAACGAAGCAGAGTATGAAGCATTGATTGCCGGTTTAAAGTTAGCCTAAAGCCTGCACATCAAGAATCTACTGGTCAAATGCGACTCTCAACTAGTCGTAAGTCAAGTCACCGGAACCTATCAAGCGAAGGATGACAGAATGAGGACCTATCTCGAATTAGTTCAAACCATCCAACAATCATTTTTGACAATATCGTTTGAACAAATTCCAAGGGGGGAAAACAGCCGTGCGGATGCTCTTGCCTCTTACGGTTCAGCAGTCAAGGATCCAGGCACCAAGTACGTTCTGCACTGACACATTGAAAAATCTTCCATCAAGGCAGAGCCACTTGAAGTCCTTCCGGTCAGCGACCCGCAAGAAAATTGGATCAAGCCAATTCTCAAGTACATCCAATCTGGTACATTACCCCAAGACAAAGCTTCAGCTCGGAAGTTACGAACATCCGCAGCCAGGTTCGCAGTTATCGAAGGGGTACTATACAGAAGATCCATCAGCGGCCCTTATCAACTATGCCTAGATGAGACCAACGCGAAAAGAGTTTTGCAAGAACTTCACAACGGTCAAGCTGGAAACCATTCCGGGGGAAGAAGCCTAGCGTTCAGATGCTTCCGAGCCGGGTATTACTGGCCAACTATGAAGTTCGACGCAAAAGAATTAGCCAAAAGAAGTGAAAGTTGCCAAAGGTATGGAAATCACATTCACGCACCGGCGGAACTTCTGCACGGAATCTCATCCCCATGGCCCTTCTCCAAATGGGGAATGGACATAGTGGGACCACTCCCACCTGCCTATCGGGAAGGTGAAAGGTTTATCCTCCTTGTCACCGATTACTATACCAAGTGGGTAGAAGCCGAAGCATTCACCAACGTCACAGATTTGGCCGTCAGGAACTTCGTGTGGAAACACATTCTTTGCCGATTCGGAGTTCCGAACGAAATAGTCACCGATAACGGCTCCCAATTCATATCCAAGGTATTTAAGGACTTCTGCATCGCTTGGAATATCAAACTGAACTTCTCTACCCCCAGATATCAGAAAACGAATGGTCAGGTCGAGGCGACAAACAAAACCCTCATGGCCATCCTCAAGAAAAGACTGGGGAAGCACAAGGGTGCATGGGTTCAGGAATTGCCTGGCGTTTTATGGTCCTACATAACAACTCCCAAGGTTCCGACAGGTCAGACTCCATTCTCTCTAGTTTTCGGAGTCGAAGCAGTACTTCCTTCCGATGTGGGATTCGGACAATACCCGCTCCATGATCAGAACCAAGTAATGTTAGACTTCGACCTCGCCACAATCGGCGAATTGCGAGAAGATTCCGAGGTAAAATCAGAAAAATACAAAAGAACCATTGAAAAAGCTTACAACAAATCCGTCCGAGCAAGAACTTTTTCCGTGGGAGATTGGGTACCCAGAAAAAACTTCACTGCAAACAAATTGGACGAATCCTGGGAAGGCCCGTATCAGATCACAGAAGTAATAGGCAAAGGAGCATACCAACTTCAGGATGAAGCCGGCAAAGCAGTCCGAAACACATGGAATGCGGCTCACTTGAAGAAATTCCAGTTCTTAACGAACATAACCCCATGATCTCCGGGGACCAGGTTCCGACCTCAAACCATAAATTCTTTACATTCAATGTTTTTCAATTTTGATTTGCCTTCAGAATCAATTACTGACTTAAGCATCGGAGGGTCCTCAATAAGCTGAGGACCATCCTAACCCTTTTATCGCTTTGCAGTCAAAAGACAACGTCCGCCCGGACAATCAACCCTCTACGAGGGGAAATCAGGTTTTTCTAAGGAACCCATTTGATACTTGCACATTTTGTTTCGATTTTCCTTCCGAATCGATTACTGACTTAAGCATCGGAGGGTCCTCAATACGTTGAGGACCTCCCTCACCCTGTGTTGAAATCTCAGGTAGCACGGAACCAAGGGCAAAAAGCCCATACACTCTGGAAAGTGAATAACTAATCAAGTTAAGTCCAGAATCCGAGGCAAGAAAGCCCATATCACCAAGGTTCCGAATCATGCTCTAACCCCCAATAAATTCGTTTTTTGCGAGGTGTCCGCACTTATGCACCGAACAAGAGCATGGAAAAATTCTCAAGACGAAGAATCAAACAAAGAACTGAGCTTAGAAGAATAAACGTCTTGGACATTTCGCTCGGGCACAAAATAAGACCCCACATAGCGCCTTCCGAATCAACACTTGTAAAAATTTGATCAATAGTCGTATTGTGTACACAAATCCGAAAGGATAATAAAACTGAAAAATCCGACAGGATTATTGTAAATTACAGTCTGAAAAGACCAAAGATTGTTACATCCGAAAGAGCTATTCCAACTCAATTAATGAATCGACTCAGATTATTAATTATATGAATCTCATTGGTTGCTTTCTCATTATTTAAATTCCGAATAAACGTTATTTTCGTTTCAACACTTAGCGAAAAAATTTATTTCCATATAAAAGACAATCGGAAAAGAAAGCAAGAATTTCATTTAAATAAAAGAAGGAGGTACACGACAAGGAATACAGAAAATACAAAAGGGGAAGCCTAGAGATCTAAATCATCTAAAGTGAGTTCTTCCTCAACTCCATGGCCTTCCTCGGCTCCGTGACCTTCAAAAACGGCTGCATCAACGAGAGGAACCACGACAATTGGATCCACCTCGATAGGACCGGAAGCGGCACCCTCAGCTCCTTTCTCCGGAAGGGATGAGTTTCCCTCTTCCCTCTCCTTCTCTTCCTCCTCTTCCTCGAAATCCTTTTCCGAATCGCTATCCTCGTTTGGATTCGAAAGAGAAGACCCAGTAGCCTCCACAAGCTGCTGCCAATAGCCGAATCTTCTTTCGGCTACCTCTTTAGAAAGGGTTCCCGCCAGGAACTTCTGGTAGACCCTGCCTTTTGCCTCCACTTCTGCCCGGGCTTCAGTCTGCATGGCCCTCTCTTCAGCCTCAGCCAAGCCCCTCTCCATCTCGACCATCCGAGAGGATAGAGACTCAACAGTCCCCTTCAGCATGGAGGACTCCTCTGTAGCCTTCTTTGTTTT
The DNA here is from genome assembly GCA_031304145.1 of Cardiospermum halicacabum. Taxonomy (NCBI): domain Eukaryota; kingdom Viridiplantae; phylum Streptophyta; class Magnoliopsida; order Sapindales; family Sapindaceae; genus Cardiospermum; species Cardiospermum halicacabum. The sequence continues at coordinate 26,513,165 of CM062389.1, forward strand.
ATCCCTCTCGAAAGAAAGTTCCTTTTCCTTGTCCTGAGCAATCACCCTCAGGTTATTAAGATCTGAGAGAGCGGAATCAAGCTTCAGCAGAGCATCCTCCTTCTCCTTCTTGTGGGCGTCTCGGTCAGCCCTAGCCCTCTTGACCGCAGCAAAGTGGCGATCCCACTGTTGATCAAAGGCATGACCAATTTGCACCATCTGCGCGGAAATAGTTACATCAAAATTCCGAACAAACTATGATTTATGAAAGGGATGTTCGGACATTACCTTGTGACTCGCTAGTAGCAGCTCGTCAACCAGCTGGGTGCGGTTGTCGTAGAGGAATTTCCGATCCTCTTCTAGAGCCATGCCGCGAAAAGTTTCTAGAGCCGCCATGGGCTCCTTAAAAAAGGAAGTGCCAGCCGGCATGGACAAAGTCCGAGTGACAACTTCGGACTCTCCCAAAATCTGAACCTCTGGAGGCGAGGTCTTCTGTTTCTTTGGGTCCGGAATTTTCGACCCACCTTCTGCACGGGGCCGCGTAGTGGCAACCCCTTTATCCTTGTTCATCCTCCGAGCGGAAGTCTTTGGGCCCTTGTTTTTTTCCTTTTCCTTCCTCGTTCCGGAAGGCTCAAAGATCACCACGCCCTTGTTTGGACGCTGCTTCAACAAGTAATTGAGGGCCTCCGCTGCCTTGGAAGACCCTTTGCCCTTCTTCTTCCTCTGATCCTTCCCGTCCATCTTCGACGATTGGCCTCTTTTGGTTGGATCAGGAAGAATGGGGACGAGCTTCTGGAGATCATGGATTTCCGGATCGAAGGACAAAATGCAATCAATGACAGCTTCGCTGTTCAATCCGCACGGACAATTAGCCTTCCCGATCTCCACTGCAAAATGAAAAGAAAATGGGTCAGAATCAAACATCAACAAGCCAAAAGAAAAAACTTCCGAGCTAAAAGTCGCGCTCATACTTGGCTCGGAATTCCACCAATACGGAATATCACCATCAAACTCTTCCCTCCATCGGCCGAAGATGAAAAAGAACCTTTCCTTCCATGCCTTGTCACACGAGGCAGGATTATGGAACACCCTTGTTTGATCCGAGTGACAATGAAGGTACACTCGCCCCGGATCACCGTTCACCCTTTGGACTGAATAAGCCGCATAGACGTCCGCGACTTCACAAACTATCCCCTTCTCTTCGGCCATTTCATCAAACGACCGTAAAAGTCTCATGGTATTCGGATTCACCTGGCTCGGAGCAATCCGTAACCTTTTGCAGAATTTCCGGAGCATACCGCCAATCGGAAACTTCAGACCCATACTCAGCTGGAGTGTGTACATAGGGGTCCACCCTTCAATGACCCAATCAGCCTGTTCTTCGGCCTCTGGTGCACGGATCAACACATCTTCCGGGATGTTGTAGGCCTTTCGGATGTCATCCATCTGATCCGGACGGATGATAGAAGGAAAATCCTTCGTCTGAATCCCTTGGGGTCCAAAAGTCGAAGGATGAACCACCAAGCGGCCCGTGGTGTCATCCACCACTTCTATGATGATTCCGGCCGGAATTCCTATGGGGTCACTGTCGCCCCTAAGTTCTGCATGGACCTTTGCCAAGGTCCTCGGACTTAAATCTAGATCGTTGGATCCTCCAGCTGATCCAGATGTAGAGGGACTATCATTATTTCCAGACGGATCGTCTCCGAACATCTTCTGTATCTCGGATTCGGTAGCCTCGCTCGACATACCTATTCGGAAACGGCAACAGTCAGATCAAGAGTTTTTCCGATTTACCGGAAAGCGCAGTTTTGGTCCAAAATTCCCAAGTAAAGCTTGAAATGGACGGGAAATCCAACTAAGGACTTCTTATCGGTCCAATAAACACTGTCATTCTCTCAAAGGCAGTAACCTGATCTCCCTATCCTCGTCGGGTTACCACAACCATTCGTCTTCTCCGACGAACCCAAAACATAAAGCAACCAGCAGGCATCAGCAAGAATAAGGGAAAGGATGAGAAAGCAATTACCTTAGATGTATAAAAGCAGGTCAAAACGGATTCCACAGCGCCTTCGTTTGCTGGAGGTTACAAGTGCTTATGAGAGAGAAGACTAGAGAGAGTGAAAATGGGAAAAATGAGGGGTTTTGACCTATTTATAGGCGCGGAGGTAGGTGAAAAGGCGAAGCTTCTCGGGGAAGCTACCGCACGTGTCACCTTCCCAGTGGAGAGTTTTTCCTAATGTGACGTATTTTGACAGCTGGAGGAGACTAGTGGGCTTTCCAACCGTTTCGTATTCATCCATCCGCTCGGAATCTTCCATACGAATTGATAGGGGAATCTGTAGTGGGCCGAAAATCCGAGCCCGATTTGGAAGCAAAGCCCAGGCCCAGGCCCAGGCCTACTAGTTCTGGGAGGCCCAGGCCCTGTAATTCCGAGGCCCACGTTCCTTCCGAGGGTCGCCTGTTGACCAAGTAAGTTGTTGAGGGAATCCTGGATTCCACGGAGATCTTCCCGCAAAAGATCTCGGCAGCACCTGGTAACAGCCAATGAGACCTCTATAAATAGGAAGTACGACTTCACAACGGGGGACACGTTATTGCTTACTGAAACTCTGCCCAATTCATCACTCGAATTGCTATCGTCTCTGACTACTTTCTGGTGAACATCAGGTGACTCAGACCACTCATTCGATCACGGTTAATTGAGCTCAGAGCTCACTCAGGGGTCTGCCAATATCCTTCCGAGGACGTACTTCCGAGAGTAATCATTGAATACAGGAAGTCAATTCTTTCCCTCATTCATTTTGTCCTTAATCTACTCTCAGTACCGAACTGACTTGAGCGTCGAAGTGCCTACGACAGATACCCCACCGGTGTCCCAAGGTCCGCTCGGACGTTTGTTATATCTTTTGCAGGATACCTTGACTCTTGGAATCGGTCCCAAACAAGCCCTGAACCATCCGGTCCGTCAGTCCGGATCAACTGTAGTTCCGAACCACTACAGCTAACAATTAGACTATAAAAGGTGGAGATTTGATTCTCTATTTAGAACAAATTTTAGGGAATTAAAAATATGAAAGATGATTAAAAATACGCCCCAGGGGGAGTAGATGTTCATCATTCCCAACTTGGAATATAACAGATCAAAATATGATATAGACAAAGGTTTTGTGAAGATATATGCTATTAGAATTTTTGAGAGTGTATGACTTAGTTTAATTGTTCTGGACTCGAGCTTTTCCTTGATGAAGTGTCTATCTATCTCAACATGCTTAGTTTTATTGTGATGTGTTGGATTCTTCGCAATGCTAATGGTAGTATGATTGTCACATAGTAATTCCATAGGAGCAGTGATAGGAGCTTTAATCTCCGCTAGTAGTCTCTCTAACCATAATCCTTCACAAATTCCAACTGTCATAGCTTTGAATTCAGCTTCAGCATACTATGAGTTATTACGCTCTGCTTTTTGTTTCTCCAAGTTACAAGGTTACCCTACACAAAAGTGCAATACCATGATTTAGATCTCTTATCAACCATTGAACCAGCCCAATCTGCTTTTGTATACACTTTAATATTTCTATCTTCATTCTTTTTAAAACAAATACCCTAACTTAAGGTATCTAAGGATCCTCATAACAGTACCCAACTGTTCCTCATTCAGATTGTTCATGAATCGGCTATTAATTAGATGGTTGTCAGCAAAACCTGAGTAGGAGTTTTAAAAAGGACACAAGATGGCTGTCTATTAATTAGGTGAACTGCTGTTAAAACATCTCCCTTAACCATGGTCCAACAATATTGACACATGATGTTTGTTGTACTATCCCCTCAACCAACAGATGTTCTCTAAGGGTCTGATTCATAAACTCCTTCCCATTGTCTATTTTTAAGACTTTGATATTGGTTTTATTAAAGAGTGAAACATCTTAAACATACTAGTGACTTCAGACTTTTCCTTCCACAATAAAATCCAAGTTAATCTAGTATGATCATCCATGAAGGATACAGACCATCTAGCCCCATTAATGTTAGGACCCCTAAACGGACTCCAAACATCACTATGAACTAAAGAGAAAGGTTTAGATTTTTTATAGCCATGAGGTGTATAAGTAAGACGAGTATGTTTGGAAAGAGTACAAAAATCACAACGAAATTCTTTAGTATTTTTATTTACAAACCGAATAGGGAATAACTTTTGTAGGTACATGAAGTTTAAATGACCTAACCTATAGTGCCACAATATGATAGTACTTTGTTGACTTATCCTAGAGATAGAAAAAATTACAGAAGATAGAGTAATTGTTAAATGACCATGTATAACTAACGACTTATCAATGTTGAGAATACTCAGCAGCTCCAATCATCCTTTATAAGACCAAGTCCTAGAAACACAATAAGTAGGATAAAAACTCATTAAGCATTTCTCATCAAATGTGAGTTTCGATATACACAACAAGTTACAGTCTCATTTCAGAACATAAAGAATAGATTTTAAGGTCATATTTTTTAAAACCACAAAGATCTACAACTAGTAATTTTTTAAACTGAACCTTATGCTATTTTAACAGATAAATTGCCTTGGCATAGTTACAGTAATTGAATGCCTTAATATCTCTTGTAAAGTGATCGATTGACCCTAATCTACAATCCATGCTCTTGGGATTTCCTATTTCACATTTATGGCGGTAGAATAAATACTTTTCTTAGCAATAAATCCAGAATTAGCTACTGAAGGAGAACTCCATGTTAGAAATAATACTTGCATTTGCTCAAGTTACTCTTGGGGTGAAGGTTTTAGGTTCTACTTTTGTTGCATCATTACAGGCTGATTCAAGCTTAGGTTGTTGGTTCCAACCGAATTCAATCATAACCCGCATATAGAGCCGATCCACTCACTTATCCTACTTATATAATGCTCTTTTCTTCTCTAAAACAGCCTTAGGGAGAAAATTGTATTCTGCGAGGGTTTTAGATTTTTGTTTAATTTCTTTGTGATTCTATGTGATATTGTATTGTAACTAGTGCGATTAGACTGTGAAGGTCGTGTATTTGTTTCTAATTTACAGTGCAACCTCGCCTCTCGCTGCTGAGGTCTCGTAGATTAGCTATTTTGTGGATGAATCATGTAAAATGTTTGTTTGATCTTCTTTTTTCTGCTTCAGTTGTTTGTATTTATATCGTTCTATAATTTTATTAAAGAGTAATTTTAATTAAAATTTCAATTAAAAATTAACTATTTTTAAATTAAAATGTCTATCGATAAACATTTTATCACTTAAACAACAACGCAATAAAATTTTTATTAATGATATATTTTAAAAATAGACCGTGATCAACATTTATAATTTTTTATAATTTATATTCTGGCTTTTAAATTTCATAAAAATAAATGATCAGGAATAAACTTGACATCTAACCAGTAATGTTTTTATGAAATTGTGAACCCATCATGTTTTGAACCAACCCTGAAATATCTTTAGACTTTATGATATTTATATAAATCATTTTGATAAATTACATAAGATTGATTCAATTTTATTTATTTATTTATGGATAAATGATATCATGGCCACACACCTCGCCTACAAACACAAGCCCACTATATTACAAACGCATAGGAGACAAAACCAGAAAAGAAGCCAAATAAACATAATCAGAACTGGCTACTGACAACAATTAGCAACAGCATCACTCTGCAGTTTCTCCTGCATTTGAAACCTTTAACAATCAAATAATAACAATATTATGATTTGCAAACATTTGTTTAGTCATTTTGATTTAATATAAAACATAATACGTTAGTTGAGGAACAAATTGTACAGAAAACATGTTTGAGCGTCAATCCAATACACTTTCGCCAAATTTAAAATTTTGACTTTTAAAGGACAAGTTAATATTCAAACATATTATTTCAGATACTAGATAACATCAGCTCTTCACCTAAATCTAATTGTTATCAAAACCAATCATTTCATCATTCAAGAGCTTACATCATTAGTATGTTCTTGCTTCTTGAATTCTACATAAACAACTGTATTTCAGGGAAAGCCAAGTTTTCCAGTACAAGATAATCTGGCACATTACACTACAGAAAATCACACAAAATTCTGTACCTCCTCGAGTACTACTGCTGAATGCTTCCTGTAAATGGAGAACATGGCACACCATGGAAACCTATCTGCAGCTTCTGCAAAACAGTTCAATCCTGGACAGTTTTAGGTACAGTGCGTCTCCAAATTCCTGCTAAAACACTTCCGAAAATGGAGTGACAGACACTAGAAACAGCACATGGTACTGCAGTCAACGGATTTCCAAAGTGTTGTGTGGCAAGAACTACTCCAAGAACCGAGTTCTGAAACATGATAACAGAAAAGAGAACTGAAATTCGTGACAATACAAGGAAGAAGATGCATCTGATTCAACCCAGATGAACTAAATTTCATAATCCTAACACAACTATTAAGATAATTAGTTTTGCAAATGGAATGAAAAGGAGCTGCTTTTCCATGGAAACCCAGCCTTTTGTAGTGTTATTATTACCTGCATTCCAACCTCAATAGAGATGGTTCGTGAAGATGATATGTCAATTCCAAGCATCCTGGCCAGCACATAACCAAAGAAAAAGCCACATGCATGAAGTAAAAATGCTGCAAGTGCCACTTGTTGACCAGACATCAGGATAGAAGAAGCATTCTGGGCAATTGCATTTCCGCATAGAATTGCAACAGTTCCCACTGCAATGGGAGGCATGATGGGCGAGACAAACTTCACAATGTTTTGGAAATACTGATTCAAAAATGCTCCAGCGAGGACAGGAAGGAGGACAACCTAAGGTCATAGCACAGTGAAAAATGACATTACAAGGAAACATTAAAGATAAGAACGCACTTGTTGACAGTGTACCTGCAATGTGGACATCAATAGTCCAACTGCATCTACTGCAACATACTGCCCAGCAAGTTTGGCTGTTAAAAAGGGTGTCATAACCTGCAGCATTTGAAGAAAATTGTTATGTTGATATGATCTTGAGAAATGTACTTGGACTGGTGATAAATTTTGAACAGAAAACCAAAAACTAAAAGATAATCTTAACTCAAAATGATTTTTTTTTTTTTTTTTAAACCAATATTTCCTAAGATTTCAAAAAAAGGAATTGGAAACAAGAAAGGATATTGGCAGCAATAGTTTCCTAACCACAGCTGATAGAGTACTTGCTGCTGTCATCAAAACTGAAAGAGCGACATTTCCCCTGGGAGACATGAAGTGCACAAATCCTTGAGCACAAATGAAGAGAGAAAACTTTCTAATTAATGGAATATCACTTACCGAGCAATATAAGTGACAATGTTACTTGCTGTACCTACAATAGACAAACCACAACAGTGAAAACCAAAGGGTAAGTATATAGTGGAGTTACTACATGCAAATATTCACAATATACTTACCACCAGGGCAGCAGCCAACCAATATCAAACCAGCTGCATAATGTGACGGCAAATTCAAAAGCTTGCTCACTAGAAACCCTGATATTGGCATTATCTGCAATCAAATTAACTCAATTTCTTCAAACTTGCCTACTCTAGTATGTACATAAAGTAAATGACAACAAATGATTGAAAGCAGGTAGAGTCAGACCGAGTATTGAAGCACAAAGCCAGAGATGATTTCCTTAGGCATGGCAAAAGCTCCACGAAGATCATCGAGAGTGAGAGTCATGCCCATACCAAGCATGGTGAGAGTGAGACCAATTATAGTCATTTTGGGTTGTACCCAGTTGAAGGAACTGGGTTTCATCAAACCCAACAAGCAACCCAGAGACACCCATATGGGAAACGCAGTGGATATTGCCTCACCAATCAACTCAACCCAGTCACGAAAGCTACGACTGTTATCTGGATCTAAGCTGTTCGATGAAAGGCCACAACGGAGAGGACCTATGTCATCTTTGCGAGGGAAAGAGGTGGTGAGCTGTGGGTTAGTACTCCAACTGTTTAGAGATAATTTTGCAGTTAGAGAGAGTTGATTAGAGGAGTAAAGCTTGGTCTTGATTGATGAAGGGGTTGAAAAAGGTCTCCATTTCGGTTGAAATTTGAGATTAGAACTGCAAAGAGAGAGAGAAGTGGACTGCATATTCTTTGGTCAAAGCTGATTGTGATTGCTTGAGAGAAGCTCGGAGGACTGATCAATAGCAGATGATCTACACACAGGGACCATATTTTGGTGGTCTGATTTCTTTTCAATCACATCACCATATAAATTTTATTTATTATTATTATTTCATCAAAACCAAAAAATGCAAAATCCATAAACGTGATATAAAACTGCAGAAGATGCTGTAAATATTTCAATAAAATAAATTTAAAATAAATTTAAAATAAACCCTCTAAGTGACCTGCTATGGTAGTAATTTTTCTAACTATTTTGATGAGTTCAGGAATCTACCCATACAATATGTTAATATTTTAAGAGTTATTTATTTTTTTAATTAAAGAAAAAAAAAAAAAAAACACTCTCATTGCTGGTTAAAGGGTTCTGAGAGTTTAATGAGTGGGAGTGAAATCTGCACTGTTTTATCTAAGCAAATCCTCATGTCTTATGGTCGAGATTGCTTTTGAGGATTGGAACAGTCACTAGCACCATTTAATAATATAATGATAATGAATTCAAAATGTGAAATACTACCCAAATAAGCATTGTAAACCAACCCTTCTACACCTCAAATTGAAGAAGCTTCAAAGCAACTATAAAGTAAGAGGGAATCTATCTTGATTTGGTTCAAAGAACTCATTGCATGGACTGAATTGTTTAAGAAGTTCTCTTCTGAATCTTTTCTCCATTATTAACAGAGATGACTCTTTTACTCATCAAACTTTCACCACCTCCACTTGAGTCCTTAAGAACATGATGCATTGTCCGCCGAAAGAGCTTGAAATGCCGATTTGCCTATGAAGTCGTCCTAATTCCTTGCAAACCTTGTACGCCCCTGTTTAGTAATGATTGCAGACTTCATTGGAAAGTTCCTCAATAACCAAATAAAGTGTCAAGTTATTCTCTCAGACATTGTTAGTGATAACTGCAGCTATTTCTCTAGAATATGTTACTAATCCTTCAAGACAAGCAGGCGGTTAGTACTCATACAAACTGTTGTAGTAATCCTGCTGGACATTTTCTACTTTGGGAATAGCTTCTTCCGAAGCCTCCTAGAGATATATTTGGATATCATACTCCGTCATAGATTGCGGGATCCTCACGCTAACGATTTTGCTTCCCATGATCATTCCCCACTTACAATACTGCAAAATCAGATCCCACGTCAACAGTCACAGGATGAAAGTTTCAGAACTTGCTACACTGGACAACTTTTATGAACAAGTTTCTACTAAGGTGTGCTTAAGGTTGTGAAAAAATGGTATAGCATGGTACAGCCGTTTAAATGGGAAAAATGTTAACGTATTAAAATGCCCGTATAGTATTATATATTATATATCTAGTAAAAGTTGTAGACTTGGTTTCCAATTACCCTATCACCATTTAAACTTCAAGATGGTTAACAGGTTGTCCTATAAATTTTTTAAGTAATTAAAAAAATAAATAAATATAAAAAAAGAATAAAAATCAATTTTACAAATTAAAGTATATTCTACGTGGTTGCCAAATTTCAATTTCAAAATAAAAATTTCTATAATATTTCTGAAAAATAATAGAATAGTTAAATTTAAAAAAATAATAATAAAAAAGCTGAGAGTTTTTCTATAACAGTTATTCATAATTTTACCATTCATTAGGATTAAAATTAACAAGTCATACATTTTGATTTTCATTAATAGACTGACTATGTTATTTTGTTTAATAGGCTCACGTTGATTGACTAAAGATTGAAATATTGAATATTAATTAATATTTTATTTTAATGCTATTATTCTATATTATTCTATTAGCATTTTGGGGAATGATTTTACAACTACTTATAGATCTATAAATAGAAAATTTTGGCATCTCAAATTATTATTTGACACTAAAACATATCCTACATCCATATTGGGTGTACTCATACGTCCATTAGCTGTTGACTACACAAGATTCTCCATATCCTTTTTTTTTTTTTTTTTAATCTTAGGCATCTAATAAACCCCATAAAGGGCTTCAGTTATAATCAGCTTTGCTATTAATGCAATATTTGCAATGAAAATATTCTTTAAATCTCTTTTTAAGCAAGTTCCCTCAATTCCTTTTAGCAGAGCTTGATTACAAAGTCTAGAGTTCTCCAGTGACTTAATATATTTCATTCATATGTACATTGTGGATGATATTTACAGGTTCTAAAATTGTCTCATAATTTATAGTATTTTCAAAGATCATATTTCTATGAAATTATTAAAATCTGCGAAGTAACTTTTAGAACATAGGTTGTGAACCTAAATGTAATCAAATGTAATGTAATTTCAACTCAAATTTTGTTTAAACAGCATACTTTTTATTATAGACTTTCTCTATAAATGGGCAAAAGGTAAAATTTCACCACTCAAAAAGACCTGATACCAAAATTAAAGCCAGGAGGAGTGAGAGTTTAAGTTGAGACTTATTTTAAATATAAGTCTGGAACTCACAAATATCTTAATGCTTGGATCACAAAAGAGAGTCCCATGTCAAAGCCAGGAGGAGTGAGAGTTTAAGTTAAGACTCACAAATTTGAGCAAGCATATGCAATACTCATATTTAAGAATCCGAATTGTCTCTCTTAGATGACATGGGACTCTCTTGTGATCACACTACTAAACGTTGGGACATCATGGATACATCAATTTGTATAATTTAATTGGCTCTTTACAAGAGCCACATTTTTTACTTTTTTCAAATTTACAGAAAAATATGTGAATTAATTGTTTAATTTCCTTTTAACAATTGGATTTTAAATTTGTTTCCTAAACAGCCATAATTTATTATTTTATTTTTTTTAATTTTTAACTTTTTCAAACTAAAAGAACATGTAAATTATTAATTTTTATTTTTTTAAAAAAATTATGTTATGGTATTAGATTTTTAATGTTATTGATGGTATGATATTTATTCTAATTATGTAATTTTCAATTTAAGAAAATTTTAATAGAAAAACTTATATAATTTATTTTTATTGAAATTATATAATACTTCCTCCGTTTCCAAATACTTGCAACATTTCACGTGGGCACGTTGTCCAATGTTTAACTTTAACCGTAAATATCTTTAATAATATACAATTAAAAATTATATAAATTTAATATTTGAAAAATAAATATCAAGACGAATAAAACAAGACCCCACTTGATTATATTTTCCTTATAGATAATGAATAACATGAAAGAAGATTGATCAATGAATAGTATACACTATTGAAATGTTTCAACTAAATAGAAACAGAGGAAGAACAATAAATAAATATATATATATATTTATATTTAAAAAAATATTATGAATTTTTATTTTTTCTTTTAAAAATATTTAAATAAATACCTATCTGAGATAATCCCAAAATAATTATTAGGTATACTATACTAATAAGGCCTTAGAGAATAAATGCTACTCTTGATTTACTTGATTTACCAATCAATAGTACAAAACATTTAAGGCCTGATTGAAGGCCTAAAATCAAGTATCTATTAGTTGTAGCTATTATCGGTAACTTTTTCTTCTAACCTCAAATGTACCTAAAATCCCTCTCTTAAAAATAGGGATGAGAGTATTATTTCCCCTCCCAGCATAACATATATGCTAGGTCTCCAGTATCTTCCAAAAAGTTACCCCATATTTGTTTTTTCATTTAAGGCCTGATTAGATCTTAAGATTAAGCATTTTACAGATAGGTTTGGCCTAAATTTAAGACATTTAGTCTAGTAAGTCCTACTGGATAATAAAACAAAACAAAACAACATTATTTGGTCCACATGCCTTCCCATCTCCAAATTCCTCAATGCAGTGTAAGCTTTTAGAAACCTTTGGGATATCTTTTGCATGCTTTATTAAATTAAATTATATGGAATCATATCAATGTCCATTTGGTACATAGTACCCGAATGGATTGATTATGTGATTACACATAAACCATAATATCATTATCTTTCGACTGGTTTAATCACATTAACTAAATGGGTAACATTCAGGTGCTCCAAATGTAACTTCGTCACTACATATTTTCTTTGCCATTTATACTCTCCACGAAAGCACCATGATAAATCTATATTATCGAACTCTACATCAGAAGAGACGAGATTAGTAATGGTTATTTAGTCATTAATGTTAGTAGCATGCTCTTAGCAGTTACACTCAGTAAATAGAATCAGAATATGTTTAATGGCTGCATTTTTATTTGGGTATGTATCTTATATGTTTGTAATTTCATGGTGTGTATAATGCATTAATGACTTGAGCAAAATATCTATCAAAAGTGGGTCTTAGATTGTTAAAATCTACTTGACGGACTCAGTTCTATCACATCAAGGCAAACATACAAAGAGTCAACACAAACAAATAGAAGCATACCTCATTGTATTCCAAAAAAGTGCATATTGGTAAAAGCAACATTTCGCGAGCGGTGGAAGTTTGTTGACCCTACAAAAGAATTTTTCATATACATTAGAACATTTTTTGTCAGACAAGACAACTTACAGCAAGGACTTCAAGAAAGGCATATGCAAGTAGCATATAAACAGATACAAAAGTAATACAGTATGAATGATGAAATAGCTCAAAAAAGGATATCATAAATGAGTTAAAACAAGATACAAATTTAGATACAGAAGCAAATAAGAAAAGCCTCACAAAATGAATATTCATATAAATATAAATCACAGGGTAAACAGAAACAGATCACTAATGAATCACCATCAGTAAACTAAAAGGCACACATCTGGTTTTTAACAATCACAAAAATATATAACTTTTAGGAACAGCTTTCCCTATTTCCCTAGTGAAAATGGATAGAATAGTACTAATAACAATTCCTACATGATAAAATAAATCTCATGAAATGAAGAAGTTCAAATCACAGGAGAAAACAGTACTTTAATGAGTCACTGCTAGGAAACTAAATCAAATACATCTATTTTTTAACAAACACCTAGAGAACAACGCAGAATCAGATGCAATTGGCTACAAAAAAAACATAGTTTGAAGAGTATGCACTATATTCCTACTGGAAATGGATAAAATTGTACTTACAACAAAGTGAGAGAAAATATCTCTAACTAGAAGAACAAGCAATCCAACCATAGTGGCCAAACTAGAAACTCAAAATAACAATAATCATTCCCGAACAAATGCAAATGTCCACCTATGATAAAATCCCAGCATTTATGAATAAACTATTCTCAAAAGAATTCTTATTTCAATTAAAGATCGACAATTAGCCTAGAACAATGTCCAAGATCAAGCTTTATCGTAGTAGGAGACCAACCCATTGCAAGAATTCTAAAACTGGCCAAATTGTTTAGCTTCTCAATATACAACCATAATAACACTAATCCTAAACAGGACTTCTGCAATGTTTCCTTTATTAAAGCATAGTATTGGAATGTCAATGTAACTCAAGTCAGCCTAAAAAAGACCATGCCACAACTTCAAAGTAAAGAGAAGACAGAAATATAAGAGTAGTGACGGCATTCGTAACCTTCAAGCTAAGAAGACCACCCAAGCTTTTTGTAATCATGATTCACGAGTGATAATTCAAACACAAAGTATGAACCTAACAAATTGGTTATTTAAGCAATATGAAAATATCAAAATAAATAACACTGGATTTATCAAGAATTTTCATGCATCTGGACCAATTATCCGAGGAATATAAAACAATTATTAAGATGATCGGCTGCAGATACATCAATAGTAACCAAAGAAACAACTTAACGAACCCAATCCATGTGTTAATATCTTATTTAGATGAAAAAAAAATCAGAGAAATGAATACCATAGGGAAGCACAGGTTTAACTCCCTTTTGCCAGAAATGAGTGGATGTCAAGATGATACAAAATTTCAGAGAAGTGAATACTATAAAGAAGCACAGGCTTTATCTCTCTTTTGCCAGAAATGAATGCACGTCAAGATGGCAAGTAAATGTCTAAAATGAAAAGGCAAAGAAGAGACAACTAAACAGTGAAAAACAAATATAACAATAAACATTGCCAAAAACTAGGTACTTTTCTTTTAAAAGTAATCCACTGCACTAAAAAAAAAAATAAAGAAGAAAAAGAAAAAAGAAAAATAAAAATACATGAATTTCTCATATAGTGGGCAGGAGACAAATAGAGTAGCCAAGTAATGGCTGTAGTGACCAACAGTCAAAAAGAAAGAGAAAAGGATAGAGAGGATGGATGCAATTCTCAGATAATAATATATATTGAATGAAATAGATAATATTACATTTTGTTCAAAGCTAGCTAGTGAGATAGAGAGGATAGATGCACGTCTCAGCCATCACACATTTATTAAAGAAGACAGTGCAAGCATCCAGCTGCGAAGATAGCTGACAAACACACAGCTTCTAGATTTATAATTAGAAGCTGAATATTTTAAATTATGTAACCAACACCAACAAAGGAAAATTATGGTAGCTACATATTAGAAGACATCTCAATCAGCAATGAAAAGAATATTAATGATGAATGGTTACTGACAACAGGGTACCACCAACTTAGAGAAAAAATACAATGGTCACAACCAGTGAGTGAAAACACAAAAGTACATAAAAAGAAGAACATGATGCATCCATCACTTACTTGGTCGACTAACTCATTCAGCACCTTCAATGTTGAGCATATGTTGCAATTTCCAGCATACTGAAGCTTCTTTCAGTAGCTGGCTTCTTCATCTTTACTATAATAATTAGATGTGTCCACTCAGAAGTAATTCTTTTGCGACCCTGCTCTCAATCCATCCAGAGAACTTAGCATTTCATTTCCACAACTATCCATCCCTAAATCCTAAACTTCTTCCATTCTTGCACAAATGTGTCGCCATCATAAGTGGCATCAGATAGCTATCCAGTGAAAACTAGGCGAAATCAAAGAGCATATTCATCAACAACAAATGAAAGCCCTCTGCCAGCACGAAATCAGAGAAACTCCAAGAGAAGATCTCTCTGAGCCTAAAGATCTCCACTGTGCTGATGGGCTAATCCTTCTCACCACTACTAAATTTTGAACCCATGTCATGACACAACCATTGGAAATTGAATGTTGAGTAGCACAGATGATAACCTAGGCTAGCTAACTACTGAAACCAAACAACAATTACAGCTCCAGACAACAGTATGGTAAAGATTAATATTGCTACGAGCAGGGACCGTACATACTGATTGTGATTTTCAGCATATAAACTAGGTTGATTCTTGTTTCAATTCATCATTAGATAATATTAATACAACACTAACATGACAAGAAATTAGGGAGATCTTCCTTTAAAATCAGCTCAAATGTTTTATCACACTAAAAACTCCAGTAGGGCAACACACCAACAATTAAAATGAACAGAAGTATATAGTTGGGCTCAAATCAATTCGTAATCCAGCTAAATTCCAACCACTTTAACACACACATATACATACATACATACATACATACATACATATATATATATATATAGAGAGAGAGAGAGAGAGAGAGAGAGAGAGAGAGAGAGAGATTTATAACTGGGCAAATACACTCTTCATAAGAAACAAATATCATTTGCATTGGATAAGCACAGGCCACAGTAGCTGTATGATGTAATTCTAGTAGCGTCAAGTCACTTTGATGTGAGATATAAAATTAGGCATACAAAGTAAACTTCAGCTGATGCATGTTCATCAAAAATTGGTATCCTGACCTAGAACTGAGGATCTAGTCAAACTAAATTAAGGCTAATTTATTCTAATGCAGTAAACATATTCTTACATTAATACATTTAATGTAACAAGTTTACCCTAAAAGGCAAACACTAAAACTAACCTCAAATCAAGAATAAATATTTTACTTGATTCATTTGGATAAAACTTAAATTTGAGGTGCTTGACCAATATAAAAAGCAGACTACGTAAAGAAGATAACAAATGTAGCAAGTGCTTGATAGGATGTCAGCAAATCCTTATATAGTATCTCCTATGTATCTAGTTCAAAACTACTTCTAAAGAACCATTAAAGTTCGAATACTATATAGAAGCACATTGTGAAATATGATATCACAGGGTAGCAGCAGCTCCTTGCTATCTTACCTCCAATTCAATGTAAACCAAGTTAAGATGCACTCATCTGTACTATTCTTAATACAGATACCATACTGACAACTACAACATTTACACTGCCACCTTCATCATTGCAAAGTTATTACAACATGGACGAAAAGAACCATAGAGTTCTAGCAAGTGACTCTGAACAAGCACATTTTGTGAACAGCCAAGTATATGGATACTGTGTGATCACATTCAAATGCAGCCTTTTGTGTAAAGAGAGCGGATTCCATAGGCTTCACAAGACAGAAATTGGTAGGCTCAGAATTACGATGAAAAGAGGCAAAATCATTCGCAAACCAGAGGCCCTCCCCCAGAATTACGAAGAAAAGAGGCAAAATCATAAACCGGACTGCTTCCCACAAGGTTAAGGTAACTAAGACATTCTGACAGACTAAATGACACTCTTCTAAACAGAAAATATGAAGTTGACTTCAAAATATGTTTTAATGGTTATATATTCTAAGCATATGGAGAGTGTCAGTACTCCTATTCTGATGCTTATGAATCTCAGCCTTTCGGACTAAAACGTTACCCAATTGATATTAAAGACTTGATAGAAGAGGTTTCATACGAGTCTGTTGACCACATACTTAACACACACAAACACACATATACCAAATATGAAAACATTGACGTGTTTCTCTGATTGAATTATTAGATCCACTTGACAAGCTTACCAACCTTCTAAGCATAAGGTGTATGTCAGGGCCTTCAAGTACTGTGACATTGAAATCAATATATATTATGAGCTATGGTTACCGAACAGCATGCATGCAGGTTTCATATTTCATTTGGAAAACCATCAACGCGTGCATAAAATTGAATAATCAGACAAGTTAGAAACTCGGTCATTTTTCATTACACCATGCACCACCCCCTACAATACAATACAATACAAAGAAGCTCTCAATTCTCTTCAATCTACAATAGTCTTGAGCTCATTTATATTGCAGTAAACACCACAAACTTCCTAATAGATAAGAATTGGCAAATATACTCTACATACTACATAAACTTCACATATACTCTACATAGCTTACTATAAACTTCTGTATAGCTTCAAAAAATTAATCAATGATCCAAATAGCTTGAATTGCCCTTCGACCCATTACTCACAAAAAATTGACCCCGAAGGCTCATCATAATCCTGCCAAGAAGGTTCCAGACAACTATAATCCCTACTTGAAATATTTTACCAGCACCTGTGTAGTTTTTGGAAGTTTCATCAACCAGATTGAAGAATCAAATATAAAACGTGAACGTCTCAAGGCTCAAAACAAAGTAAAATTTTAATCCAAACACCTAAAGCTGTTTAAAGTCCAAGAAATTTAAGTATGTAACTGATCTAATCCATAAATCTAGACCTAGAGAGCATAAGAAAATTCTGATATTTTTTAACCGAAATATAACTGCAGCAAGTTTCATGCATGCAGATGAGACAAGAGAGCATCCACGACTCTGAAAAACACAAATTAGAGGAACTTATGCAAATATTTGCTATAGAAGTAACCAACTAGCAATAGTTTATGGCACCTAGATAATTGGATATTCCAATACTACTACCAGTACAGCTTTAGTAACATATATAGAAGAGAAAATAAAATTGTCCACAATATGAAAGTTCAAAATCATCGCAATTTTATAGTAAGTTGCAGCCTAAGGTACCAGATAGACAGCTTTGACAAGAATCTGAAGGCCAATCTATCTGTGTCCCTGAGGTCGCTGCACATCATATCCACTCCAAGATGCCGGTCCAGGTCCTGCTCCATAGTGTGCGTATGATTCTGCCCCACCTTGTCCCTGCGGTACGTGGAGCAAGGGAAAAAATCCAGCCATTGTAAAATAAGATACAAGTCATTTATATTGTGCTTGTATTAAATGCTTATCAGGAATGCACACAACCACACATGTGAATAGTTGTTGAGGAGGATACTTACAGGATTCATGCCATAGCTGGCAGCATAAGGATTTCCAGCATATCCAGCTTCTGGAGCACCGTAATTGGCATTATAATTAGCAACTGCAATCAAGTCAAGACATAGGAAAGTGAGGGTTGAGACTACAACTGTCAAATTAAATGTAATAAAACAAACTTTGGCACAAAAAGAAAGATGAATACCACAAAAAATTAATAAATAAATAAAAAGGCAACAGTTTCAATTTGTAGGACTGACTATAAACTCATAAAACTCATTAAAGTATAGTAAACACCATTAAAAAAAATATACTATAGCATTAAAATAGAATTCAAGAAATTAGAAACAGCAACCATACATGATCTGTTACTCTTTTAATTTTCGACGTTTACAGGGTACTGCTGACTCATAACAGTATTTTCAGTACAACTTCATGTGATGTAACTCTCATTTAAATTGCATGCACTTGCACATCTTTTCTTGATAAATTAATTTTATGAATTTCGCATGAATGAAAAGTAATGTAATTACTCACAACTAGTGTCTCAAGGCATTAAAAACTAATCTATAATGTGATTAGGTTCACATCACGTGTAATCGATCCATAAGTCTCAGATAATCCTGTCTTTAAACTGTCTAAGCACAACTCGAACTTCTCTAGCTAAGATAATGAAAAATATCTCAGATTTCCAGACCTCTGGGACTTTGTTTCCTATCTACACTCTTGTTAAATATGTAATGGTGATAATACTATCTTTATCCTTATTAAAAGTGATTGCAAGTCCATAAAATAAAATGTCCATAAACTGAGTGGCCAAAACCTTCAAACCCTAACTAATCTGCACATAATAGACCTCAATAAGACAGCTTACCCGGGTTCGCAACCGCAGCAGCTGCACGAGCTCTCTTCTCTGAATTAGCAATCTCTGCTCGGAGTTTCTCCATTTCCCGAGCCATTGAAACCAACTTCTTCTCCATAACCTGACCATGTTCATAATTCTCTGCATATCCCTTTTTCTCATACTCAATAGCAGACCTTTATCCAGAAAGGAATACAAATCCACAAGTTAGAAATCAATTCCAAAAGAAAACTAATCCACTGATTAATGAATGAAACTACAAGCAAAGTTGTTACCTAGCACGTTGTAGTTCCTGTTTCACATTCTCAATTTCAGCCTTTAGCGCAGGTGCCTGCTGCAAATCTGCAGTAAACCTAGCCAAATCCTGATTCATCACTTGAACCTGAGATGTAAGTTCCTGCCTCACAGCAGTAAGCTCCTTGATATCAGCCTGAACCTTCCGAAGCTCACCCCGCATAGACTCCACCCCACGAAGATCAACTTCCAACCTGACTGACTTCTCATACAATTCCCTCATCTGAACATCATTTTCAGGCCTTAACGAATCAGCAAAACGTACTGTCCGCTGTATCTCATGCTGTGCAACTTCCAACTCTTGCTTGAGCGCAACATGTGTAGCAGCTAGTCTTTGGTTATCAGCCAAGAGAGCTTGAATGTCCTGGTGCTGAGCAGCAAGACGCTCCTCTATTATTGCGGGATGAGGTGGGAGACCTCTGGGAGGCATCCCAAACTGAGCTTCCCTCATCTCCTCAAGTAACCCAGGATGGGGAGGCATTGGTCCCATTCCTCTACCAAAAGGCGGTTCATGAACTGGAGGCGGCATCCCAACGTGTGGAGGCCCACGATTTCTTCCAGCCATTATAACTTCCTTCACTAATTAAAGAGCATAAAAGATGTAATCCAAGAAACCGATGATTAAAATTTCCTCACAATTTCACAAACCTCAATAAAACACGAAGAGCTTCACAGAATCAGATGATCAAATAACGAAGTGCGTGAAACTGGAATTCAATTGGACGAACTATTCAAAGCATAAAAAGATGACGGAAGAAATTAACTCACTTAAAATTAAAGAAACAAAATGCAAGATGATGATAATAGCATCATAATGCAAAACCCTAACGACAATTTGAGAGAAAGTAGATAAAGAATTTCATAACAGACCTTAGATAAGAGGAGTGAGTGACTTTATTTGTCGAAGACGTTGAATGTTGTGGCGAAATCTCAATTTTGCAGAGGAAGTTTAAAACTTGCTGTAATGGCATCAAAAACTCGTAGCACCTGAGACTTGCAAGGAAGAATAGTAGTCGTTGCAGGGCTTTGGACATTTTATGGGCCTTGGCCCAAATCACAATGGACTGGCCCATTCTCTGGTCTTTATTGTTTTTTCTTTGAACCCAACTATATCCGCTAATAAATGTACATGAATAAAATTTAGTTTAATGATCAAAATATGACCAAAATTTTATTTAATTTTTTACAAAAATAGAAATAACTAAATTTATATACTAGCCAAAGTGACTCATAGGATTGGATTGTCTCCCAGGTGACCGACCGTTGTTCTTTTCATGAATGCAGAAATTTATAACGAGTCTGTGTAACCCGTGATGTGCCATAACAAGCTTTCTACGGTGACATATATTTTCCAAACGGCTACTGTAATAACTTGGCCCCCAACAACATGCAAAACAGTGTTCAAAGCCCCAACCAGCGGTGAGTCTCACGTGAATCTCACTAACTCCTTACGTACTTAGTGCGATATACACACAATCTACTCCAAAAATGGATCACTTTAGCATATCCGATCAATCAAAAAGGAGGTTATGGAAGCTTTGTGGAATATAGAAGACAAATGGAAACTAACAACCAATGATGCTCTTCTTCTACTATGCTGCACTTCCTTGCTGTTGATTGGACTTTGCACTGCAATGGTTTTAAAGATGGTCCAAAGAAAGCAGTCCACAGGCCAAGAGGAGGCTGTAAATAGGTCCATTGACGGAAACCGGGCTGACCCCGGTTGCAGTTGGATGCCTGTGAAGAGGATGCTGATGGGGACATTGAGGTGGAGTAGAGCAAATAAGTGGGGGGAGAAGAGCAGCAGCGGAAGTTGGAAGGAGAGGATGTCACCATTGCTTGGTTATAGAGAAAATCGGGTGGCAGGCTTATGGTGGCCACCGCGGATGCATGAATCAGGGTCGCCTGTGTGGCAACGGCCGATCCTTATGGGAGAGAAATGTCAGCTTCCTAGGTTTAGTGGGCTTATTTTGTACGATGAGGCAGGCAAGCTACTTAAGCAGACTCTAAAGGATGCAGCTGATAAGAATGATATTCACCATCAGGTAGAGTTTTAACCCTCCTCAAGTCTTGTTTAATCAGTTTATAGTACTCATAACAAATTACTTTCTTCTTGTGCAGGAGAAACCAGCTGCTGTTGTAAGAACAACTTTGAGGGACTTGCTGTAATTTTCGGCTTATATAACTGGTTTTATCATAACAGTAGGGAATGTATGGGTTTTTTATTCTTTTTGGGTCAGAACTCAGAATGTAAAACTCTTATATGCATTAGAGAAATTGTAGCAGAATGGGCTAAGATATCAAATATATGAGTAATAAATACATCCAAACGGTATTCCAAAGTGTTAGTGCTAGGGCTATTACTTCTCTTCTTTTACTGAATAGGATTTACTTGCTACTTCACAAAGCTCATCCTGGTCTCAAAAATCTCAGAATGTTCTAGATTCAGTTCCACAATGGCATATAGCAGTACCAAATACACCACCAAATACACCAAAGGTTAAGTCCTCAATCTAAGATATGCATCAATATACACTAACAAGGGTTAAGTAGATATCTCAACAATCTAAATGTAAATTCATGAAGAACAAGTCTCATTGTACATGAACAAAACCAAGCAGGTAATGGAGTGTATGTATATAAACTAAATTGTAATGAAGAGAATGACAGAACATAAAAGAGACGGCCACTGGATTTTCACTTTCTGTGGTCAATGACATCATCATACAGGATGAAGAAGAAGAACTAATTTGATGGTATTATTCATGAACTTTCAAGTGTGGATACTATATACTACAAAGAGAGACGATAATTGCTACAAGAAGATTAAATAAGAATGTGAGGTAGAACCTATTACAGATTTTTCACATCATGCCTACAGTACAAAATGATGATGTAACTTGAAAAAAGATCAACAGACAATTATACTGGTACATATGCAGAATTTCTTACCTCCAGTGGGGAAGTTCATCTATTTATGAATATGTTACAATCAATGGAGCTCTTGAGTCATCTCTGGATATTCTTTTGTAGTAAAAGTACAAAGCTAATTGTACAATCCCTAGAATAGTCCCTATTCCATTTGGTACCTGAAATTCAACAGGAAAGTAATATAAGTTGCAAAACGCACAATGTGTATGAAAGTTATTATGCACTGGAATAGCTAACTAATGCAAAAACGAAGGTTCAAGTAAAGGATAGTAGAAGGACTAACAGAAACTTACATAAACAAAAGGATCACAATTAAGGATTCCATATACCAAAAACGATGAGCTCATCAAGAATGTGGAAAGTGAGAGATAAAATGGCATGAATTCTACACTTTGTGTACGGATCACTAAATTCTGGAAGTAAATATCAAGAAATAGAATGTTTAGGGTATAACCATTACAAACAAATCCATTTTCACCAAAAAAAAATCCATGAATAGAAAAATGTAGAATGCTGCTGCAATTAACTCACAATTACAAACAACGGAGACGCAAACATTGAAATGAGAGCAGCACAACTCAACAGTCCAACAAAGATCTGGCGTAAGGAAGCATCGACTATCTGCAAGCTAACAAATGCTACAATTGCAAAAATGCCAAAAGCCGCTAGTACAAGTCCTATCATTCGCACCTGCACGAACATTAAATAAAAGAAAAAATTAGTGGCATGTTTAGTCGTGGTTTTCCAGACTCCAACCAAAGTAACAAAAGCTAGTGGATTTAAGCAGAAACCTTCTTCGCTTTATCAGCATATGATATATAGAGCGTTGTGTAAACCAGCTGAAAAGCTGCACCGATCGAATTGACTGTCGTGATGGATATATTATCATGAGATATGAGGGGTGTCCCATACCACAATGTGATCAAGCAGTTCAGGAGTGCATATACATACGGCAACCCTGAGAACTCTTCTGTGGAATGGTTTCTTATAATCCTCCTGAAGGTGGGCCTGTATGTAAGAAAAAGAAGTAAGGAACTAGCAATAGAATTGATAAGATAGATAATCAATAAAGTCTATATAGAAAATGGAATTGAAAAGTGTTACTTACATAGGTGATACAAACAGTCCCAAAGCAAATACATTTCCTGAAACCAGACAGAAAAAATAAAAAAAATAAAAAATAAAAATAAATTATTACAAATTTCTCCAAAACCACTCAAACTATTGAGTGCAATTGCTTAAAGTATTCAGGTCATGAGATTGTCAAATTATTTACTCAGAATGGAAGACAGGTTACAGAACCAAACTTGGGGAGCATTAACTTAGCAAAAGATGCATTAAAAGATATTAACCGAAGACAGAAGCATCTTGATACAGCATATGGATATCATTGAAAACAGCTCTGTAGTTAGCATCCCATTCAGAGCCAATTTACAACTACTTAACATGACAATTGTACATGTACCATTAGACCAGTTTTAGCAAATCAAGTACTACAATTCTGGAAATCAAAGTCACCTCACAAGAAGACAGATCATATTGGTTCAATGAGAATACTTTGATTTACAACCAACAAAGTATAAGAAAATTACTCTAGAAGTGAATTAACACAATTACAACCAAATACTGCTCTTCATTACAAATAATGCCGAAACTATCAACAAGAGCAAGAATGCATAAAAGGGTTAGCCATAGATTAATTTCCAACCTCAGAAAACCCTTCCAACCAAAACAGCATCTAAAAGGAACTTAAATCCTCCATAAGCAACACATAATTCAAGGGTTCGATATTTCTCAGAAACCAAATACACACTTAAACATGGAACAAAAGCAGAGAGCATAATATCTGAAAGCAACAAAATTATAGTAAACAGAAAAAAAATAAGCAGAATTAGAAAAAAAATAAAAATAAAAATACCAGCGATTCCAGCTGCTTCCTTCCATACAACAGACTGCTTTGCAAGAGACATCCTGCACCACTTAAAATCAACCGAGCAAAACCCAAAATTCAGAAAAAAAAATTCACATGAGAGACAAATCGAAATCACACCTCTCCAACTGTCTCTGTTCTGTTCTCAAGTCTTCTATTTTGCAAGATTCTCTCAAACTTAAACCTAAATTAAACCCAATCACAACAGAAGACCCCACTTCAGAGTTTTGAAGTAAATTATGGTAGCTTCCCTTGTATCCAATCTCTCGTCCATTTCCATTCCAGTTGTCAGGCTCATCATCATGGTCATGTACTAAAAAGACTAAGCTAATTATACACGTTTTTACCAAGCAAAATAAAGATGGTTCAATTGCGGATTGTGTAGTGATCGTTACATTATTAGATTATTTATTTATTTTTAAAAGAGTCACATTATTAGAGTAATAAATAACTAGTAGTCGGTCCAATTTATTTCGTAACTTTTTTAAAAATAAATTATATATTTTTTAAGTTTTTAATTAATTAAAAATACATGTGTTATAATTTTTAAATATTTAATGATTTTCTGTTTTATATAATTAAAATTTAAATATATAATTGAAATTAAAAAATAAATTTAAAATCAATAACTAATAAATAAAAATAGTAGTCTAATCTTAATTTTAGTTTTTAAATAAAATTGTATTTTCCTATATTGTATTTTTAATTTCTAAATTTATATAATATATATTTTTTAAAAATTTAATGAAGTATTATTTTATTTTATTTTGAAATGTAATATATTCAACTATCATGAATTAAAAAAAAAATTAAAAAAATTGCATTAGAATATTAATAAATATTCAAAAATCAAATAAATATATATTATTTTTAATTAAAAATTGAATACTATTTGTTGGGAAAACACGGCTAGTTTTGATACCACTTGTTGAACAAATCGGTGATTCAATGCAGTGGAGACGAGTATTGGTAACCACAAAGTAAAACAACATACACAATACAAGAAATAGAGAGAAAATAAGACATAAGATTTTTACGTGGAAACCCAAAATAGAAAATAACCACGGCCGTCAGGACGACGAGAGACTAATTCACTATGTAACAATAAAGCAACAGTTACAACTAGAATATCACTCTCTCACTCCCCAAT
Source organism: Cardiospermum halicacabum (assembly GCA_031304145.1). NCBI lineage: Eukaryota > Viridiplantae > Streptophyta > Magnoliopsida > Sapindales > Sapindaceae > Cardiospermum > Cardiospermum halicacabum. The sequence goes on from CM062389.1 coordinate 26,538,463, forward strand.
CCAATTGCATTGGTTACAGTTTCACACACAAGCTCTTCCAATATGGCTCTTACAAGATAACAATATTCGATCCCAAAACTCAAGATCTCCATGGTCTCCATGGTTCCCTGGCCCCCATGGGGCACCTCCCAAACCTAACCAACTAGATCTACATTATTCTTTCAGGATATCTAATAATAGATACAAGCACCATATTTATAGCATTAGGTTACTTAGTCACAAAGTAATCCTAAACCATTAAGAAAACCTTTTCCTTAGGATTCTCAATGATCTCTTTCCTAATTAGAATCCCACATCAGGAAATATCATTCCTAATCAAATATGACACTTCCAAAACAATTTTCAAGTCTTTTCCAAATTACCAACCAATTATGGATACCGGAATATACCCGAATTCTCGTCAAAATCCTAACACTATTTAGATTGGATTAGATATTCGTATTTTAATTAAATTAATAAAAAATTTATGTATATTATTTTTAGATAAGTAATATCCTAATTCAATTCAAATAGTATTCCATCCTAATTAAATATTGAATACTCTTGGATTGGATTAAATTAAAAAAATAATTAAAAAACTCAAAAATCATATATATATATATATTGTATTATTAATTTAAAAAAATTATAAATTATTTGAATTTGAATTGAATTAGGATATTAATTATTTAAAAAGAAAATTAGAAAAACTAAAAATTCAAAAATCAGGAAAATATTGTATTATTAATTTTAAAAAATAGAAATTATTTGAATTTGAATTGAATTAGGATAAATTATTTTAAAAGATAATTAAAAAAAACTCAAAAATCAGAAAAATATAAAAATATTGAATACTGCACATGCATTCGTTAGCATGCTTCCTCTTTATTATATTTATATAGATTATTTTAAATAAAAAAATGGTTTGATTTCTTTATTAATATTATATATATATAATTTCAAAGATAATGTAAAATAAAAATATTTAAATAAGGCATAAGTTTGGAGGGTTCACTGCCATTTTGAAAAGATGATAAATGCATAATATATATAATTTCGATAAATTAATACAGTTGAGACCGTCAAATTTTATTAATTTAGTGAGGTATTAATTAATTATATAAATTAATAATTACTTCCTTCATTTTTTTAATTGCTAAACTTGGATAGTAGCTCTTTGTATATTAAAGATATTTAGCTGCACTTGCATATTAATTTAGCTACACTTGCATAATTACTTCCTTCATTTCAATGTATATTTTTTTTAAATATAAAATTATTATAATTTTTAATTATATAATTAAATGTATTTAAAGTTAAAATTAAGCATCGGAAAATAGAAAGTACAGTGAGTAAAAAAAAAAGCATAAGTATTAATTTATAAATTATGTACTTTTCGGGTCCATATTATGAATGTACCCAGTTGTACGTGAAAACTAATTTCTACATTGACTATTAATTATGCATACTTAACCAAATTCATGTATTTTTGCTGATACATTTTCAATATTCTATGTATATCTTAATAAAATATATAAATCTACTTAATTATTAATTTAGTTACATGTATATTCATTAAAATGTATAAATCCACTCAATTATTAATGTAGTTACACGTACATACATTAACTAAGTTATTATATAAATAGATGTATTATGCAAGTCTTCCAATAAAAAACAAAAAAGAAAATGGCTTCTCATCTCAAAGGTGTTAAAAAATCAACCATTACTGATGGTAGGCTAGAGAACTGTGAGTATAAACAACAAAATCCAACATGCATTCAAAAGCAATTGCAACAATAGGTGTTAGAGAAGTTTAATTTGCAAGTGAGTCAAGCCACAGTATCAAACACGATCAAGAGGTCAGCAGAATATCTATCAGCAGCCGACATTCCAAAAGATGAGGCTAGAAGACATAAAGCTGCCGAATTTTCAGAATTAGAGAAGACTCTCTTCGAGTGGTTTATTCATTACCAAGAACGTGTTAATATGAATGGGGAACTAATTGTAACGAAGGGAAAAGAGCTTCTAAAAAAGATGTATCCCACGGATTCACCTGATTTTCATTTTTCTCAAGGATGGCTAGAGCGTTTCAAGTCAAGACACGGTATCGAGCAATATTGTCGTTTTGGAGAAAATGGATCGGTTAATATGGAGGCTATGAAGAGCAATTTACAATCCATCAGAGAGAAGCTTAATCAGTTTGCTAAGAAAGATGTTTTCAATATGGATGAAACTGAATTGTTCTTTAGCTACAAAACCAGATCATTCTCTTGCAACGAAGCAACTTCAAGGTAATAAACAAGATAAGAAAGACTTACAGTTGTTATTTGTTGTAATGAGGATGGTTATGAGAAAATTCCTTTATGAATCGTTGGGAAGTATTTAAAACCACGTTGTTTGAAGAATGTGAATTTGGGATGCATGGATTGTGAATATCAAGCCAATAAAAGAGCATGGATGACTAGAATTCTATTCCAAGAATATGTTCAACAACTTGATGCAAAAATTGATGGCAGGAAAATTCTTTTAATTGTTGATAATTGTCCTGCTCATCCGAAAAATTTAGAAGGTTTAAGAAATGTTGATTTTTTTTTACCACCTAACACAACATCAAAGATTCAATCTTGTGATGCAGGGATCATAAGAGCTTTTAAAATGCATTATTGTAGAAAATTTTATCGAAATCTTTTGGAGGGTTATGAAATTGGGATTTCAAATCCAGAAAAGATTAATGTTTCAGATGCAATGAATCTTGCTATCTCGGCATGGAAAATGGATGTCAACTTAAGTACAATTGCAAATTGTTTTAAGCATTATAAACTTAGGTTGTTAGATGATGAATCCTCGAAAAATCAAGAACAAATGAATAATGATGGCTTACAACAATTGCGGAATCTAATCAATAGATTGAAATATCGAAATGCAATAAATGTTGAAGATGTTTTGAATTATTCGGGAGAAAATAATACGAGTTTTGAGCTACTTACGGATGAACAAATAATTGAGAGTGTTATGGAAACACGCAATGGGATCTTGAATCAGCTATAATCTTCTTCTTCCTTTTTTTCCAAAACTCCAAGAAAATTTGCTAAAATTCAGACCCAATGTTCTTAATCATTTCACTTCTAAATAGTGTGTAAGCGGTTATACAACATATATTTGACTGGTTGGTTGCTTAAAGGTCTTCTACTTGGTAAATGTCTTATTGTATAATCTTTGACACAAGTAATTGTTTGCTTTTGAGGATTCTCATGTCCCTGCTTTACTTGTCATAATATTAATGGTAAGAGCGTTAAAATGAGCCATGATACGATAGGTCGACACAAATCCGTTAAAGTAAATGGATAATGAGTTGAAGTTAAATGGTCTTTAACCTATTAGCGACACGATTCGTTTGACACATTTAACTAGACTCAAAAAATTATTTTTATATATTAAAGAAGAAATTAATAAATTTATATTATTTATTTAACCACATTACTACTATCTCAACTTATATTATATTGTAAACAATTTTTTTCCTTTTTTTCTGGTTAAAATAATAATTAGTATCTCTATTAAAGTGTTTCTTATTTAAATGACTTAATAATTTTTTTTTAATAATTAATTAAAATTCGACACGATGGATTAACACGGTTCGATATAAACTCAATAATAAATGAGTCGAGTTGAGAATAAATGAGTTGAGACGATTATGACACGAATCCATTTAACTCGTTTATAAATAAACAGGGTTTGGTCCGACACGACCCGTTAACACGTTTTAACGCCCCTAATTAATCGTCTTATAAATATAAGAGTGATGACTTTTCCATCTTCTAAAATTATTTGTACACCCCGACAACTACCCAAATCTCAACCATACCCTTAATATCATTAAAATAATAATGATAATTGTTATAATATTATCCGTATTTATAAATATAAATAATATTTTTTAACTAAAAAAATTCTTTGCACTTTTGAGCTTTTTATTAAAAAAAAATTATAATTTTAGATCAATATTACAATTTTTACAAAACTAAACTTTTTAAAATAAATTATAAAATATGAGCTTTTCAAACTTTAAAAGTAAATAAATCATCCAAACTTTATTTAAGTTTATAAACTTTTGAAAGTTTGAAACTTCAAAAATGAACCAAATTGACTAATATAGCCTTAAAAAAGCGCTTTACAACATCCCCAGCCCGTGAAGCGCGCTTCATCAGTCTTAAATTAGCTGGTGAAGCGCGCTTCACACGCTGATGATGTCGTGAAGCGCGTCTATAAGGGTATGTTGGTCAATTTGATTTATTTTTTAAGTTTCAAACTTTCAAAGTTTAAAAACTTAAAATAAAGTTTAAATGGTCTATTAACTTAATTTAAAATTTGAAATGACTAAAAACGAAATCATCACCGGCTAATTTAAGACTGGTAAAGCGCGCTTCACAGGCTGGTGATATTGTGAAGCGCGTTTTTAAGGGTATGTTAGTCAATTTGGTTCATTTTTTAAGTTTCAAACTTTCAAAAGTGATAAACTTAAATAAAGTTTGGATGATTTATTTATTACGTTAAAGTTTCAAAAGTTCATATTCTATAATTTTCTCTTCTTTTTTTAAAAAAAGATCAAAATGACCATTTTATCCTTTAATACTAAAAAAAAAGTTTGTTAAATAAATATTTTAAATGGATGATTTTACTTTTAGCCATTTGACATTTTAAATTAAGTTAATAAACCCTTCAAACTTTATTTTAAGTTTATAAACTTTGGAAAGTTTGAAATTTCAAAAATGAACTAAATTGACCAACATGCTCCTATAGACGCGCTTCACGACCTCATCAGCGCACTTCACCGACTAATTTAAGACAGGTGAAACGCGTTTTACAAACGGGCTAATGAGGTTCATCAATTCGATTATTTTTAAATTTCAAACTTTTAAAAATTTATAAACTTAAAGTTCTAAAATGGTTTATTCATATAATATTAAAGTTTGAAAAGTTTATATTTTATACTAGTTTTTACTACTTAAAATATATATTTATTGATGAAGGTCAGTATTAGAATTAAAAAACATTTGTAGTATATCTACAGATTTGGAGGGTGGCAAAATCAATCCTCTAAATCTAATTAACAATCTCTAACTGACTTTTTAAATCAGCCAATCAACAATTAACGCTTGTTATTCTTCATTACAACTTATTACACCTGATAAGTACTCCAACAGATTTGGATTCCATCATATTCTGTTTGAATCTATTCTAATTTCATTAATATTCTGATGTGATGTGGGAGAGAAAACCCAAGACATTTTGTTTGGAAAAGACATTCCTAGTAATGTATTTATGAATATGAAACAATCAGTGGAGATCTCTTCTCATCTCCAGATACTCCTTTGTAATAAAAGTACAACACTAATTGAACAGTCCCCAAACCAGTCCCTATTCCATTTGGCACCTGAAATTTAAAAAGCATAGAATTACAATATCATCTACATAACAAATTATAATACTGATTGCAGCATATTATATGCAATGTTACATCAAACAAAACCAGAAGAAGAGTTGCAAGCAAACTTACATATATGAAAGGATCAAAACTAAGGATTCCATAAGCCAGAAACGACGAGCTCAACAAGAATGTAGAAAGTGAGAGGTAAAACGGCATGAATTCCACGCTTTTCGTACGAATCACTAAATTCTGGAAATGAATGTCAAGAGCCATAATAAGATTAAACAATCGAGAAAAGTATATAGACAATAGACCATGCTTGCTCTATTTGACTCACAATTATAAACAATGGAGAAGCAAACATTGATATGAGAGCAGCACAGCTCAATAGTCCAACAACGGTCTGGCGCAATGTAGCATCAGCTATCTGCAAGCTCCCAAATACTATGATTGCGAATATGCCAAACACTGCAAGTACTAGTCCTACCGTTCGCATCTGCCATGAAAATTAAAGCAGATATATGAATGAGAAAGTTCATCAAGGCTATCCGGAAACAAAAATACAAAGTGTTTAATGAGACCTTTTTCGCTCTATTTGCATATGATACATAGAGGGTTATATAAACCAGCTGAAAAGCAGCACCAATTGAATTGACAGTCACTACTGATATGTTATCAGGAGATATGAAGGGTGTTCCATACCACAATGTGATCAAGCAGTTCAGTAGTGCATATACATATGGCAGCCCTGAGAATTCTTCTATGGATCTGTTTCTTATTATCCTCCTGAAGGTGGGTCTGTATTTAAGAAAAAGAAGTAAAGAGCTTGATACATAGTTTATGAATTTGGGAACTGACAATGGAATTGGATAGTTGTCACTTACACAGGCGAAACGAACAATCCAAAAGCAAATACATTTCCTGAAATCAGAATGAACAATATCGTGACTTATATAGACAAAATGAATCCTCAAATGTAAAATAGGTCTGAGAACCCAAATGGTGAAATAACAGCTTAGCAAAACTTGCTTAGAACCTATTTGAGATAGCTTGTACTTTTAAGTACTTACAGAAAAAGAAAAACAGAGGTATTTTGGCAAAAACACCATCTCAGCTGCTTTCACTAAAAGCACTTTTTCATTCTATAAGCACTTCTGAATTTCTAACCAAACAGTATCGGAAAGTGCTTTTGAATCCAAAAAACTGTAAAAACGCTTATATATAAGTCATACCAAAGAGGCTCTTAGCCAAAAAGGACTTGATGCAGCATAACATTAAAACAACCCTGTACTAAGCATATTAAGAAGATTAAGGGAAGTAAAAACAATTTGCAAAAGTATCAGTTCAACTACTTTCGGAAAAATCACTTTCCAACTCTAATCACTTCTGAATTCCTATTCAAACTGTACTCAAAAGTGCTTTTGAATCCATAAAGCTGTAAAAGTTCTTATATAAACATCCAAACAAGTTCTAACTAAGACAAACCAAACCTACAACTAATTAGTAACAAATTATCAGGCTTTAGATGACCAATCCATTCCCAGGAGACACAAACCACAAGGGTATAAACCAAACAAACAGATTCTCCAAAAACAAAAGAGTAATCAAGTGTTTATCATAAATTACAAACCAAAATCAATCAAAACCATACCAGCCTGAACAACAACACAAAATAAATTTCTCAAAAGCCAATTAGACCAGAGAAGAAAAAGAAAAAGTACCAGCGATTCCAGCTGCATCCTTCAATGCAAGAGCAGAAACCATTAAGCCCACTCAAATCAAAACCAGAGTCTGCTCTCTCTCTCTTTATATCTCCAATGTGGCTTTTAGATTTCAATAAAGTCCTCAAACTTAGAAAATCTGCAACAATTCGCAACAGCAGAGCAGAGACCCCACTTGATGTTTTAAAAAACAATTATAACTTCTCTTCCTCTCAACTCAAATATTGTGTATGTATGTCGTATACGTATCCACCATTATTGCTAATTTTACACGTTTATAAATACAGAGCAACAATCAAATCTCAGACACCCAAAAATCTTACAATGAAAATGCAAACAATTTCACTTTCCATTTGTACTAAACTCATTAGTAATCAAAATCTCGAATACATAGTTAAAAGAGAAATTAAAACAAATTGAGATTTTTGATTAATAAAAAGTATAGTGTTATTAAAAAAGATCAACTAGTCACGTAGTTGAAACCTACTTATTCATTTATATAATGAATGACTTGTGATTTATATGTTTCATAATTTAAATCTTATCCAGATGTTGAATATTCTCATTAAAAAGTGGGTGAATAAGGAATTAGACTATGATGGCTTGGCTTTACATGAATTGGATTTGGCTTTGCTGAGCTGTAAATATCAAATAATTAAAATGATGAGCTGTCGTTCATGCGAACCTATTATTTTAATTTCTTTAATAATATAAAATTATAAAGAGAAAATCCCACTCTTTTTGCATGTTGCACGTCAATGAATTAAATCGGAATTTCAGAGAGCATCTAATGAAAGATTCGGCGACTTTCTTCAAGTAATGTTTGTATTTTAAAGTAAGAGTTAATGGTAAATTATACACATATGAACATTTGTATATTAATATACACCTACACCTCTTTATTCAATAATATAACTTTTTTTAATTAATAAATTTATTATTATAACGATAAAATTTACAATTTGTTTGATGTAATGTTCACTTAAAGTTAATTTTATCATATATTTTCACTAATTTTTATGGATAGAAAGGGTGTGATTATATAATAATACCAAAATATTCATATATGTGTAATTTGTCATCGTTCGGGGTGTAAGCGCAATTAACTCTTTAAATTCACCCCTCTCTATATTAAATAAATAAATCGAAACTCTGACTTTCTTCAAATAATTCCTTCCCCATTTTCTGGTGGATCCTCCGATGATGAGTTCTTTATTAAATACATGTTGTTTGCATTATTGATTTTTATTTTATTTTGATTGATTAGAATGCTGTCTTATTTTATTTTATTATTTTTCTAACAAAAGTTATTATATTTTTAGTTTATTTTTTAATTTTTTTTAAAAAATTATTATAATTTACTATATTATTTAAAATTTAAATCAAACTAATTTTGAATGATACATAAATATAATTTTGAATCTTAATAAAAAGTCCACTGATAAATAGAATTTTGAATTTTGTGAGCCAACAGTGGGACGACACATTAATTCAAATAAAATTTTAAATTTTTTAAAATTTTAAAAAAATAGATAAATGTAAAGAATTGAAATGGTGGTTAATTTTTTTTAGTGATATAATATTAATTTATTATTAATTATTAATATTTAAAAATATAATTATAAAAAAATTAACAGGAAATTATGATCATAAATTGAATACATGAAACTATAGTGGTTTTGAGATAGCAAGACCCCTTTTTGAGCTTTTAAAATAGTTGAAGATGTTTGGGCTTATGATTCTGAATTGGATCATCCTTTCTAAATCCACCCATAACTTCTTCTTAATAAACCCCTGTACTCATCATAGAACCCATTCACACCAATCAATCATAACCCTGCATTTAAAATACGTTATTCCATTGAATTTTATTATAAAAAATAAAATATAATCTGAATAAATATGTCTTTTCATTAGCTCAGGTTTTTAAAAAACACATCAGGTATCATTGTAGGTCCAGTTTGTTTAATCGGATTGGATTGAATTAGATTGGATAATTTTAAGGGATTGGATTAGTTAGGTTGGGATAAATTTGAAACATATCTCATGTTTGGGATGATATAAGATAGGATAAAATTAATAGTTAAAAACAATATATTTTATACAAAAAAAATTATATATTTTAATGTTAAAATTTAAAAATTTATTTTAATTATTTTTCTATTATACTAAACAAAATTTAAAAAAGAAAAATAAAAAATATTATTAATATATTTTAATATTATATATTTATTTAATCCACTTTATTTATAATTTTATTTTTAATTATTTTTTTATTTTTATATTTTTTAAAATTTTACTTTCTACTAATTTGGTTACCGATAGAAATAGGAAAAAATGATGAAAAAAAATTTAAAATAGTAAAAATTAATAAAGATAAAAGTTAATAAATGACAAGACAGTAGAAAGGAAAGAGAAAGGGAAAGAGAAGAAAGTGAAAGAGGATGGGAAAGGGAAAGAGAAGAAAGTGAAAGAGGATGAGCATGGAAAAGGAAAAAGTAGGAGGTGGTTAATTTTAACCCACTTTTTTTTTTTTTTTTTGCCGGTTACAAATAACCCATTGCAGTAGGTTAACTTTGCGATGGGATAAAATTTTGAAGTGGAGTTATGTTGCAACAAACATGAGTTGGGATAATATTTTATCCAATCCGACCTTTATCCTGCCAAACAAACTAAGCCTGGGAAGCCGAGGTAAATCGAATTTTTTAAATTATTTATTAAAAAATAACTATTTATATTTTTTTAATTAAAAATAAAATAAATTTCTTATTCAAAAATAAAATTGTTTAAATTTTAATAAATAAAAAAGAATAACAATCATTAATATATTTTAACTAGGGTAGAAATGAACCGAGCTGGCTCGCAAACGGTTCGGGCCCGGCTCGGTTAAAACTCGGTTCGAATTCTTTAAACGAGCCAAGCCCGAATTTCATGGTAAAAGGCTCGAGAGCTAAATGGGCTTAAACGAGTCTAAATAAGCTCCACTATACTAATAGAGTAAAAAAATAAAATTATAAAAATTAGAATATAAATATAATTTAAATAAATATATTAATATTTATTGAATGAGTACCTTTTTTCATTAAATGTTTTTAATGTTTTCTTTTTAAATACAAAATATCAAAATAAATATATAGTAAATCAGCTTAAAAGAATCTGAAAATGAACTTCACGAGCTCAAACAAGTTTTACAAACTCAAATAAACCTTATCAAGCCGAGCTTTTATGAACTCAAACGAGCTGAGCCGAGCGTATTATAATTATTAAGAGCCGAGCTAGAGCCTAAAAAAAAAACTCGTGAGCCACGAGCCTGCCGGGCTCGGGCTCGGCTCGTATACAACCCTAATTTTAACTATATAATATCCGCTCAACAAGTCACCATATTTATTTAGTCCATAAGATATTGTAAATTGACACAAACATATAAATGTCTCAGCTATGGAAGTAAAAAAGTTAATACCATGATTAAAGTACAATTAAAAATTTTGAAAATCCAATTGAACCGACTCATGACTTCATTGGTTAAACCGAATTCAAACGAGTTAAAGTTGGTTCGAAGCGATTTTTGAAAGATTTCAATATTGAGATTGAACATGACCGGATTAATTTATAGTTCCCAGTTAATCAGGTTCGACAGGCCGGTCCAGTCCAATTTTCAAAATCATACCGTTAGCAATATGAAACGGTCGTGATCGTGACCATTTGACCGTGACTTTCTGGTCATGGACTTTTACGGTCACAATCCTAAAAAAATCTCGTAATTAAAATAGATAAAAAAAAAAGAAAAAAAACATAAACATGCCCGTTACATCTAGGCATGGACAGTCGTGCTCTTGACCATTTTCTTTTAATTATTTTTAATTTCATATTATTCAATTATTTTTTATTTTTTTCCCTTGTTGAAAAAAAAAAGAAAAAAGCTCGGCTGGTTATGTACAATTTTTGTTATTTCGAAGTTATATAGATGTAAGAGTATCTCCAATGCAAAGGTCCCAACTCTAACTCCACCAACTCACATTTCAAATTATTACACAAATGGAATTCTTGTAAATAATGGTACGTTCCAAGTTGGATCCAAGTTGAATTATTTATTAATAAAATATTTTTAAAAACAAGTAAAATTCTCTCTCATGACATGATGTGATAATATCTAAAATAAAATAAAAAAGATAATTAATAAAGAGGTGGGGACGACCCCATCCCAAAGGGACGATCCCAACTTTTTTCACCACACCATGAGTGGGACTTCATATGAGTCTCAAGTTGAGTGACATTCGGAAAGAGAATGTGAGTTGGAACTTTTTTTTAGTAGCATTGGAGATGCTCTAAAGAATATTTGTTCCATTGCGGTTAACACTTGCTAAGGTGTTGTATTCTGCATTATATATTCCATGCTTATCATTTGCAGCTCCAAAATAACCATAATCCCCCTATAAACAATAGGGAACTAGTAATAATATCATCCCGTTGATTTACATTTGAAAAAAAAAAAAAAACAATTAACAACAAAATGTCTATATCTACATCTGTTGTGTTATATATAATGAACTTCGACTGCAGTAAAACCATCTCCAACTTACATCCATACCCTACCTCAAATATAAGTCATACCCTATTACTCTATCCTGATTTTCATCCCAACTCTACCCATACTCTATATTTATTTTGGGGTCAAATTGTAATTATTTTATTTTTTGTGACTAAATTTTGAATTCATTATTAATATGAAAGATTAATAATTGTAGATGGTGTATTAATAAATATAAATTAAATTAATAATATTATTAAAATATAATAAATAATTAATTAATTAATTAAATTAATTAATTTAATAATATTATTAACATAATTAAATAGTTTATTTATATATTCATTAATAAATAAATTTGAATTAAAATAACATAAAACATAAAAGTCGATATACAATTTTAATAACACGATAAATAACGATTACATTATCATAACAAAATTAAATACTAAAAGTAAATAGCTATTTAATTTTCCGAGTTACCATATCGATCCCACAAATGATCAATTAATGTATCTCGAAGTGTATAATGAGCATTTCTATCTCTAATTTGTCTATGTATTGCAAGAAATCAATCAAAGTCACCATTCTCATTTGAAACATATTGATGTCAGAACTAACAGCTTCTGCCCGATATTCACATTCATATCAATTAATCCATTCTCATTTAAATTTTAATATTTTTAATATCATATCATTAATGTTACTTTATATGGTTAAAAGAATGCAAATACAAATTTAATTTTGGAAAATTGTAGATAGGACACTATTAACAGTAGTGAAGGACCTTCATGCCAACACCCTAAAATTTTTGGAAATTAATAATAGAGTGGATGAGTTAGATTTTTATTTTTATTTATTTATTTATTTATTTTTTAAATTTTTCTATCCTAAAAATGAAATAACGTAATTGGGTTGGAAAAGGCCTCAACTGTAGTTTAATTATTACGGTGACAGGTTCATCCTAAAAAATTTATATATTGATTATTATTATTATGCTGGTGATGAACAAACAAATCATGGATGACTATGGTGACGCTTTGAATTTTCGCAATACACTAATTTAATATATATTTTAATAAAAATGATAAATTTAAAGTAATATTATTAGACTTTAATTTATAACTTAAAATCATAATTTTAAAGATATTAAAATTTTATTTAATTACTTATCCACCTTATAATATAATTTGAATTAGTAATTCAATTATATAGTATTATTTCAATATCAATTTTAATTTTGAAGCAACAGTTACAAAATACAAGATCCAATTTGTGAGGTTAAATTAAATAAAAATAAAATAAATCTCGTGTTTGCATATTGACTGTTGGGTGGGAGATGCTGTTCCAGCTACCACATCATCCTCCAATCTTATGGCAATTTCCATTAATGTATGTGGTCCGTTCAATATTATACACTTCTTTTTAAAACGAATTTTTATATTGCTATTTTTAACGTATAGAATATAAAATAAATTATTAAAAAATAATAATTTATTTTATATATAATAAATTGACTTTTTTCATATAAAATATAATAAATTCAATAATAATAAAAATAAAATAAAATATTTATGAGTTGAAAATGAGAAAGAAATTATAAATAAAATAAGAAAAGTATAGTATTATTCTGGGCACATAGGCTATGATGAATCCATTCTCACAGCACGAAAGGCATATATCTCTTTATCATTTTTAAGAGTAACAGCTATGCACAATTAATGTTCTGTACCATATCACATGACACCCTGTTTTGCGTTTGTTTTAAAACTAAACTGATTATTTTCTTCTAGAAGACTTCTTTTTCTAATAAGATCTGTCTCGGAAATCTCTAGTTCAGTTAAAATTTTACGTAATTGATTTTTCAAATCCCATTGATTCAACAAGTACTACCTTTTTAATATGTGATCTAAGATTTTTTTTTTTTTTTTTAATTTTATTTTATTTTATTTTCAAATTACGCCAGGAGTCTAGACTTTTTATATTTATAAAAATTGTGAAATTATTTTTATATTTATTTAAATTATAATTTGAATAAATATTTTGGGTAACTTCTTTCTAACTATTTAATAAAATCAAAATGATTAATTAATTTATAATATAATATTAAACTATAATAATGTTAAAAATAATGTATAATTATATGTAATATCGTTTTGTAATATAATAAGTTCTCAATAATACATATCTCATTTATGTTTTATGCTATATAAATAATAATATTTAGTGAATGATAATTTTAAATTAATTATTATGTAAAAATAATATAAAAATATATTTATTGTAGCCACATGTTTTATGACAAAATAAATAATAATTTTACATATGAATGAGACTTATTTTTAAATAATTAATTATTTCAATTCCTAATGAATTTATTTACTTTTCTTTCAATTTCTCCATTTCCAAAAGTTGGAACATTTAAATTATTAGTGTCTTTTTTTCTTTTAATAAAATCTAATTAAATTTTGCTATTAATCAAATAAGATATATATATATATATATATATATATATAAATTAGAAATATGAATTTTACCAAATTTTTAAAATTTTTGAAAACTCTAAATGTGAATGCAAATCCTATTTATTCTACAAATGAAGTTGAAAATTTAATGGTGAAACTTTTTAAATTTATTAGAAAATATGTATAAAGATATTAAAAGTATATGGAAATTTTATTATTATTATTTAAAAAATATCGAATTAGATCATTTAAAAAATAAATAGGTAAAGAGTGTTTGGGGCGTTAACAATTACATTAAGATTGAGTTAGCTATTGAGATAATGATTAGCTGTTAAATTAGCGGTTGAATTAACGATTTTGGATTAATAATGGCAAGAACAAGTAATTTGTAGATATAAAATGACCTAAAAGAGTACTGTATTATTTATTTATTTATTTTGTTTTTATAATTTTTAGTTCATAATATATTTTAGTTTATTTTATTAAATATTTTTTTAAAAAATCAATTAAAAAATCATAATAATATATTTATAACTAATTAAAAATATATAATATAATATTTATTAAAAAATTTGAAGTATTATTAAAACTATCATCATTAGCTCTCATGAGAATTTTTTATTAGAAATGTCAAATAAGTATTTCAATTAATTATTGCTAATAAAAAAATTTCTGCCAAATATCAATATAAAATCAAATTCTATTAAAAGAGGGTGTTATCCATACTTAAACCTACTTTTTACCTCTAATATTATTTAGGCTTGATGTGTAAATAAAACTAAATTTCAAAATTTTAATGTTTATAATTTTTTGGAAATGGTTTTATAAATTTAAATTAAAATTTTAAAAATATATTAATAAAAATAAACTCATTTAAATACGTGAAATAATTTAATATTAAAGTGTAATTCACATTTGAAGTAATATTCTAAATATTGTAACTAAAAAATGTTTTCTTTTAATAAATAATAATATGCAAATTTCATTAAACAGGGACCAAATCTCAGGAATAATACAACTAAGCAATGAGTGGTGTTGTTAGGTGGTCTATGAAATCGAAAACGAAACTGACATTGATAATGAGAATGACATATCCTGTCAATTGGAGTAGTCCGCACCGACAACTCATTTATAATCCATCGCAATCTTGACCACCACGACGAACAGAGAGTGTGAACAGCAGTGTCAAAATGAATCACTCACCAACTTGTTTAGATGGTGGATAGCAGATTAACATTAAATGGAATTCTGATCAATTATTAATAAATTGAATCCGATTTCATTAATAGATAAATATATGAATTTGTTTAACCCGTTTAATTAATGTAAAATTTTACTTTTATATTAAAAAATTAATTAATTTATAATATATATTTAATTATATAAATATTAATATAAATATATATTATTTTATAAATATTTTTCGATAAAAAATAATTTTTATATTTATTAAAGTATTTTTTTATTTAAATTATTTAATTTTTTATATAATTATTAAATCATAATTCGACTCAATATAAATTTAATAATAAATTAATTAAATTGATGGTAAATGAATTAATATTATTATAATAGATGTATTTGGTAGGTAGATAGATTTTTTATTAGCAATTTGATAATTTAACTGTTTAGGAGAAGTTTTTTTTAATAATTATTAGATTTTTAATTAGCGATTTGCAGAACGCTACTTCCCTAAACCCTTTCCACAAATCGCTAATAAAAAAGTTTCGATTTTACTCTTATAAATTTATAAGTATTACTAAACTGCCCTTAATAGTATTAAAAGCTTCTATTTGTACTAAATTAGGTTAATTTTAATAATATTTTTATTCATTAAATGTAATTAAAAAAATTTAAATATTTTTTTATTTATATTTTATTTATTTTTTAATTATTTGATAACTAAAAGATAGTTGATTTTAAATTAAAAATATTGAAAGAAAAAATTGTTTAAAAATAAATACTAACACTAATAAATTATATTATAAGATAAACAATAATATATTGTAATATTTACGTAATTTTACATCTAACCGTTACTTTCAACATTTAATTTTTATTACCAAACACTCATGTCAAATCGCTAATCCAATATCTAGTTTATCTAATTTCACAACTAATATAGTTAATCTCTGTTTTAACTGTTGATGTAATATATCGTCAAAATCAAACACGTAATGTTAAAATTTGAGCTGTATCTAGCCTCCCACCCCAGCCCTGGGAGATCTCCAACCAACAACACCTTGATCCTGTCTCCTGATATGGTGAAGCTGAACACGAGCACTCCTCAAATTTGGCTTCTTCTACCTCCCTCTCGAATCGAGACCCACCACCTACCAACCACCATCTCACATTAGACTGGACATTAATTCAATCATAAATTTGAATTTGAACACCAAATTCGAATACCCAAAATTCGAGAGAGCTGAGCCCGAACTCATATAGGTTCGGATTCAAGCTCGGCTTAAGACTCGCCAAGCGCCCGAACTCATATAGGTCCGGATTCAAGCTCGGCTTAAGACTCTCCAAGCTTTTAGTATCTAAATTTGAGTTCGAACTTACGAGTTTATATACCAGTTGCAATTCGATTAAAAATTTGTCTCGGATTCAATTCATTAAAATATATAAAATAAATTATAATTTAGTATATTATTTTAATATAATTTTATTAAAAAATATATATAAATATATAATATAGTAGACTCGTATAGTTTATTAAACTCGCGAGCTTTTAGTTTTCAATTTCATAGTTCAGACTCGACTCGCCAAAATTTATTTGAATTCGATTTTAAACTGACAAGTGGAATGTGAAATGTTTGGAGTCCGACTCGACTCATTTTATGTACTATCCAGACCGGTTACATCTCCATAGTCCAAAATCCAAATTAACATGACCCTTCATGCATGGTTCTCTCCACCAATAACTCATCTCCAACCACTTCAAAACTTAAATTAATGTTAATATTAATATTAGAGAGCTTACCTAAATAGGAAAAATTATACAGGCGAGGTTTGCCATAATTATGCATATAACGATGGAAAAAAGATCCACGAATCCGTGGATACTCATCCACAAAATCCATTATGGATTCGGGTTCGAGGGTTGGTGGATTGTTGGGTTTGGATATAGTTTTGAAATCCTTTGTTTAAGGTGGATTTGGATTTGGATTTGGGTACCCTAATTCGAATCCATGAACCCACCAATTTATTATTATTATTATTATTATTATTATTATTATTATTATTATTTTAAAATTATGAGACAACAAAATAAATCACATTATTATAATTTTTAAAATACTATTTCAAATTAATTATTATATGTATTATTTTTATGATTAATGTAACTAATCACATTATAATTATTTATTTTGAAATTTAATATTTTTAATAAAATATATTTTAATTTTCAACTTTTTTATTTACAATAACTCAAATTTTTATATAAAAAATATAATTTTAAACATAAATTTTACTCTATTATTATTATTATTATTATTATTATTAGGTTAAAAATGATGCGTCTACTAAAATAAATAAATAATAAATGAACAATATTCTTATACATTCTCGAAGTGGCTCTAAAAATAATAAATAAATAAAATTTTAAAAAATAATTAATATAAGAAAAATATTATACACATAGGAATTAGGAGTAAATTTGACTTAAAGTTAGAGACTATGATTTTTTTTTTTTAATTTTTATCTATTATTTATTTAGATATTATTTGTAGATATAATTAAAAAAAAATCCTTTTGATGCAGATTTAACTTAAATTTTTATTTTCATTTAAATTATGCGATTGGTTTTTATTTTATTTTATTTTATTTTTTATTTTTTATTTCACATTTTATAAATATATTATTGACTATTTTACTATTTTTATCCAATTTAATAAAATTGGTATAATATATTAATTTATGTACCTTCCCAATTTAATAAAATTGTTTGTATAAATTAATTTATTAATCTCTCAATTTATTATATTATATATATATTAATATTAATAGAAAACATGTATTGATTGCTAATTGGAAATTTAAAAAGTGGGTAATTAATAAATGTATTTGAAATGAATTTTTTATTTGTAAAATATGAAATTTTCAATTCTTGATTAATAATTAATGCACTAAAAACAATTAATCTATGCTATTTTTTAAAATAAGAAGTATTTTTTTTTTTTTTTACCTTTTTTATAATATATTTTTTTAAATTTGATAATAAATATATTATTGATTTATTTTAAAAATAATTTTTATTTTTAAATAACTTTTTATCTATTAAAATGGTAAATGTAATTAAATTACATAAATACATGTTATTAATATTTTTATTATTTAAAAAAATATATAGTAAATGTATTAACTATTCATTGGGAATTTAAATTGTGAGTAAAAATGTACTTAATTACTCAATTTTTTAGTTCTTATTTTATTGTATCTTCCATTAAAATCTTTTCCCTTTTAAATTTTACTCTCGGGTACCCACGGATTCGATCCAAATCCAAAGGTTTAAATCCAACCCGAATCCATTTAATCTTAGCGGATTTAGATCAGGTATGGATTCGGGTGTGTTAATTGAATTTGAATTGGGATCGGTGGATTTGGATCGATATCCATCCATTGCCATTCCTATATGCATATAGTCGTGTTTATTATTTTTATAATAATAAAATAAATATTAATTTTATAAAATAAGCTACCCACCAAGGTAACGGTGTCTGGTCTGATCAATTTATTAAAATAAATAATAGAGATGAATTTTATTAATATATAATAAATTATAATATAATCGTTAGATTATCAGATCTAGGGCATATTATTAATACGTTTTTGTGCCAACATCATTACTTTCCCAACTTGGTGTTCTCGCCATGTTAGGGATGGGTTGTTACACAACAATGAAGTCTAGCAATCAGGTTTCGGTCATCTGATTAGCAAAACTTTAATAATTTATGTTTTAGAATATTACAAATTTTAGAATCTTTTATTAATTATCAATTTTCAATATACATAAACAGTAAAGGAGCTGGGATCCAATTATCAATTTTCAATATACATAAACTGGGATGGGTTGGTTGGAGAGGCCATGATGAAAATAACCAAAAAAAAAAAAAAATCTCAAGTCTTAACCACTAAGCATTTTCACGATTCGACAATAATAACACATTATGAAAAATATAATTTCAAGAAGTTGGGGCATGACTCCTGCCAACACTCTTGTCTCCGTCCTCTATATATAAATAATTTTCAAAACATGTGAATATCTACATAAAAATATTATAATTTTCAAATCAAAATTCAAATAATAAAAATATAAAGGTCAGTTTTGCAATTTTGAAAAATTTGTATGACAGAATACTAGAAGAGCTTTGA